>JAOTAV010077743.1:0-12779 GCA_026546445.1 Cyclargus thomasi | reverse complement strand
AATTTTATTTAATACTTTTTAGTTTGTTTTGTACTATTTTAGTTTTTTCCTTTGGAAGTCGGTTTAAATTTTTTTCTAATGCAATCTATGACTGTGACATAATATTTTTAAATATAATTTATGGTTCTGGATACAATATATCGATACTCAGTTTGTTTAACTAAACGATGATTTTGATTATTAATAAAAAATTTAAATAATATTGTACTACTAACGACATCTATGGGTTGCGCGAGATGTGCAACTTTAACTTTACAGTTGCACATCTCAACTAATAGACGGCACTTGTAGCACAATATTACTGTTATATTTTTTATTCTTATCTATAATATTAGTACGATTGTATTTTTAAACACATCTACACAGGTATTAAAAAAATCACTACGCTGAAGTCTAAACCTAAACCTCTTTTAATTTTTCCGTAAAGTGTACCACAAACATGTACGAGGAGTGGGAAATCGTCGCTGCGCGTACGAGCAGTTTGTAAATACCGCGTAGCAGCAAAACGCGCAAAATTCAAATATCGTGCCAGCCGACTCGAAACGCCTATTGACTAAAATTAGACTTTACCTAATTTGAATAATCTAATTAGAAACGTCGGTTGTGCTATCGAAGCCGAGTTAAAACACCCGAAATATTACGTTTTTATTTGCTTCTGTAAAATCATCAAAAAGCAAATACGCGGAATTTACCAATTACTCTTACGCGCACCGACGATATAGAGGGTCTCCCAATTACCATACATCACTAACGACGAGGCATAGCCATCTAAAAATATATTTAACTATCTACTTACGTCAAAAAATTAAAAAGATATTTCTAAAGTTAAAGTGCTGTTATAATCACTTTTTTTACAAAATTTTTTTACAAAACAATATATAATATGCTAATAGTAATACTAACTGACACATTTACCCCCTTACAACAAAAAAAAACCTTGAATTGTTTTACACCGTGTAAAAATTTTTGCTTAAAAAATATATATAACGAGTCAACCACAGCCAACTTTTAGGTAGTATGATAGTATCAGAGATGACTCTTCACCGTTGCAGTTTCTGTATCTAGTTACAAGAGATCTACGGTGAAGGTTATAATTTAGCGTACTAAACAGCGTCCGGCGACCGGACGGACATGTAAGAGACAAATTAAAATTCCCGTCCGGCCCTCACTGAATGTGGGGCTGAAACAGCAATGAGTAAGGTTTTGTCCTGTTTCCTTGTTTACGTTATAGATAATGAATTTTTTGATTAACAAGACCAAAGATAAAACGATTATTTTTCATATAAAGCTTTATCATTAATTCCCTGGAGAAATCGGCTTAACTATAGCAATGTCCTGTAAAACTTCTTGAGTCTAGTAGTAATTTTCTAGCGTCTTTCTATGGGCGGTTCAACTATGTTGGCACGGGATTTCATACGAATTTTCATATTTTATATGAAGGTTTGTGCCAAGTTACGGTGAATAAATTATAGAAAATTAAATTTACGCCATCTTCCGGGCCATATTTACCTTCAAGCTTAAGCTAATATTCGCATGGTTATTTTAATGTTAAAATTAATTTTCGAGTTGAAATTAAATTGTATCGCTTGTAGTGTACACGAGTCGTTTAATTAAGTCAGCTATTTTGCGCCCCGGCGGGTGTTTCATATAATTTCATTATCATTAGGTTTGACTGTGAAATTTCCTTTACGGCAAAAATAACGACTGAAGAAGCAATTAGTACCTTATTGTTTTTACTTCAAATGGTTTTCGAGAAAGCGAGCGTCGGTTTGGCGATACAGTTTGTCGATGAAAATAATACTGTGAAATATTATTATAGTTAAAAATACGTTTAAAAATAAAGAAAATATCAGCATTAAGGATTCTACTTTTTAGTCTTTAACCTAATAACCTATGAGTAGTTAATAATTTAATAAAGGCCACGCACTTGCGACTCTTTGGATGTCACTAGTGTCCATGAGCGACGTCAGTTGCTTTTCATCAGATAACCTGTCTGATCGCTCCCCCGTAAATTTCTTTAAAATATTGTTTTACAACTTATACGAACATGCTTTCAATGAACATAAATCTGGAGAAAAATTGATAGCAATGAACTGATCAATATTTCGCTGGGTATTCTCGATTTCTCTTTATTATTATACATAGCTAATATAAATTAGTAAACAGGATGTTTCCATTTACCCGCAACCAATAGTCAATGTCGAGGCACGGTAGTCGGTAACACAGCTAGTGAACAACGCGGCTTTAATACGAATTTACTGCGCCCAAATGGATGGCGCTCTGCGGTATAATCTATTAGCACTTTGTCATTTAAACTATCCAGCACTACTCTTTGTTTTAATTGTGAAATGTGGCGGAGATATTTATTAATTTTCGTCCGCAACATTGTACGGGCTCCGAAACTATACTGAGCTAAATTTTTCCATGACCTGATCAGACACACGGTGACAGGAAAGATTTTATAAGAAAAGCTGAACATTTTCTTACTATTTAATCTCAGAAGAAAAAGCTGTTGCTATTAGTTGCCGTCGGATCGTCTAAAGGTAGGACCAGAGTAGATAGAACTATTTTTGATCCATAGCCATAATACCATAACATTAATATTATAAAAGCGAAAGTTTGTGAATGTTTATTACTTTTTACGCTTAAACGGCTGGACGTATTTCGATAAAATTTGGCATAAAGCTAGTTAGTATCTACTCTCCGCGCCGCCGGTAAAGCCGTGAGGAACAGCTAGTTGCATTATAATTGGGAAAGTGAATATGTTTGTCTAATGAAATCGGCTTGATTTTTGGCACGTACATAGTTGAAAGCAAGGAGAGTAACGAAGGCTACTTTTCGTCTTACAAAACTTTTCTACGCGAGCGAAGCCGCGGGCAAAATCTAGTAAACTCTGCTAGGACTCTCCAAAACACATCTAGTCAACAAATTCCAAAATTATCCTATAAATTAAATGCCACGGCACTTTACTGTAAATGAATGAACCGAAGCGAATGAATTTGGAGCCGATATCAAAAATTGACTTCACCCACTTAACCTAATACCTTTGAACCAATTAATACGATGCATAAATGAAGTTACAACGACATAGTGCGGGATCCCGCACCTGTTTGATGTTACATTTTTTTTTCAAATTTGTTTGTTTAAATTATAATGGCCATGACATTATGGAATGGCCATTATTATTTGAACAAACTAATTTGACAAACATGAAATGGCATGGGGGAAATTGATTCCCTGCTCGTAATCTTTCGCCTGAGTTTGGCATTACACTTTTAAATTATTTTGGTCCGCAATCTGGCTAAAATCATTTTCTCTGGTAGTACAATAAATACGTATCAGTTTATTTAGTAAGCATTGAACTGGTGATATAAAAATTAAGTCAATTCATTTACCTTTATGTAGTTGATGCTCGCAACTTCGTGATGCGCGAAAATTAGTATATCACGGGAACCGTACATTTTCCCGGTATAAAAAGTATCCTATGTGTTGCCTGGACTTCATAGCTATTAAATAAAAAAATATTTATTCGAATCCGTTCAGTACTCCGGAGATTAGCGCGTACAAACAGACAACTTCTTTTGTCGATTTGTGAGTTGTTATTACTGTTTTGCGATTTAATTATCTAGCTATCCATTAAATGTTCATTATTTTAATTTCAAACCATTTTTCCGGCCCTAAAACGTCCATTTATGCAGTAATCCAGCAGTTTTTAAAATGTTACTTACCCGCTTCTTCAACTTATGTCTTCAATTTAGTTATTAAATTTTAAGATTGATTAATGTAGTAGGAAATAAATAATAATTGTATTCTCTTCTAGACGCTCCCGCTCCTGGCCTACTTGAGGCTCCGCATCGAACTAAGTGTTGATAATGTAATCTGAGCGGAGCGGCCGCTTGTACAGTAATGTAGTAACCGCTCCGGCATCACCCGGCTCCGGCTCCGGCTCCGGCTCGATACCGGATTATGTATTCTGAGTGCTTTCATTACATTATATTTTACAAATTAGCCCAGATTCGCTTAAAAGCCGACGAGCTAAGCGATTTCGTAGCATAATCAGACCGGGGTACGAGTAGAATCATGAACTTTACTTCATTAGGTGGCAGGCGTATAATTTAGGCGACCTCTGTGGCTCAGTTGGTAAGCACGTTGGTAGCTTAAGCCGGGGGTCGCGGGTTCGATTCCTGCCGACGGAATAAAAAAAAGTTGTCAATGTTCCTGGGGCTTGGATGTGTATTAAATTTTTGTATAGTATAATACAAATTTCAAATATGTTATACACATATTTAAGATTTTTTTTACAATTATAAGTGTTAAAAATATTTCCGTTGTCTGGTACCCGTAACACAAGTTTCTAGGGTACTTACCACGGGACCAGACTGACGTGGTGTGAAGTCCTTAGTTTCCGTAATTTTAACAAGCCTTTACCTGTTCCGTTGTCTGCTTGCTATCCAGGAATCTTGAAAATTAAAGATCCAACCCTCGGTTTCGGATTGAAACTGTAATTTGGCATGCATACGTTTTTGAATGACAATGCGAAATTATAATAAGAAGTTGATCCGACGATGGAGCTGGCAGGTGGCTGAAGGAACTTCAAAATTAAATGTAACATATCCAATACATTGCTAATAAAAACTTGTTACATCATTGTAAGTCAAAAATGAATAATTTACTTGAAGTGACTATGCACAGCTGTTCTACTCCCAGGATGTACCATCGTTAGTAAAATCATTCCTTATAGTAGGCTTTGGCACACAAATGTTCTTTGACTACTTTTTTAAATTTATTGATAGAAAGATTTTCTGGGATTTTATTGTAAAGGCGTAAGGCCTGTGACCTTTGAAAGATTTACCTACTTTACTAAGTCTTCTACAGTGGATATCACTCAATATGTCGGCAAACTGGCTACCACGCCTTAAAAATACCCGTGTATTATTCTATTAAACTTCAAGATCTAGGTATATTTCTAATAAATATTAATTTATGACTTACGAAGCTATTAGAAAAGCGAAGCTTTTAAAATAATTAACAGTACTCGTCCTATAGAGGGTCGTCTCAGACAAGTGAATTAAGTATTCGTAATTCAGCCATTACTTTACTTATTCTATTAGTCCGTGCAAAGTTACATTAACATAACGGCACTTTATAATTTTATTAAAATTACATTTTCACCAGACTCTTTACAGTCAATTTGGTTATTAATCAAAATCAAAATCTTTTTATTCAAAATAAGTACTTTAAGTACACTTTCTGAACGTCGAGACTACGGCGCCTACCACCGGTTCGGGAACTAACCCGGCGTAAGAACACAGCACGGGTCCATCTTTTATATCTAAAAGATCGAAAATAACAATATTATGTCTGAAAGCTAATGTAACAAACAATAATTGTTTTTAGTTACATAAATAATTGTAAGATAAAACAATATGTCACATTTATTACAATGTATTGTAATTTGTTTATAAAATCATAAATATATAACAAAGTTACATAATTATAAGTCAAGACATTCAATGTTATGCAGAAGCAGTCTAGCAAGCAGCCATTCTACTCCCAGGATGTGCTGTCGTTAATAAAATCATTAATTTAATAAGTTTTTAAAACTTGTTTATGGAAAGATTTTGAACGTTTTCTGGGATTTTATTGTAAAGGCGTATATATTGACCCTTAAAAAATGTACATGTTTTACTAAGTCATCAGATCAGATCACTGGTAAATCTGGCTTGTACTTATTTCTAGTGAATATCACTTTTAGATTTAAATTTACTTTTTTTTTACATACATTACATTGCCTAAAATGTATTGAAAAGCATCAATTAGAACATCTATCTTTTTAAATTTATCTCTGAGAGAATCAAAAGGTTTCATTTTATAAATATAACCCATAGCTCGCTTCTCCAGCACGAATATTGTATTGATGTCGGCAGCGTTTTCCCATAAAAGCATTCCATATGCTATTCTACTATGAAAATATTCTATAAGACATCATATTAATACAAAATATATTAAAATTTGTGTCTCACAAAACTTCTAAAAAGTCAGAGCTTACTGACCGACTAACATAGTGGCCTAAACCTGGGCCGATCGGTTGTAAATTTAGGCAAGCGACGCAAAAATATTTTAATCCTTCCAATCACCAGACCGTAATCCAAAATGTGAATATCTGGAGAGCTTTTTATTTTTTCCCAAAAGGCCTGATTCCGGAAGTCTGCCGTAAATAATAAAGTCAGCTAATGCGAATAAAAAGACAAATAGGAAATCTCCATGAATATTAATGAGGAGGGGTACTCGCCGGTCGCCGAATACAAATCTCTCTAAATGTTATTATCAGACGAGGGAAGATAGCTTTCAGCACGGATGGAAATCAGCAGAATGTTACAGTCTCGAGGGAATCCTACGGGCAGCGTACATTTTAGTTCAGCAGAGCCAGAAGATCAAGTACCTTAGCTTTACGAAATTATTTTTTTTATGATTAAAAAGTATGTAGGAATAATATTTTAATGAAATTTAATAGCAAACATACTTTAGCTATCTCAGAAAAAGAAATACCTCTGATAAAGCATCACAACGTCTTTTACTTTACTGAAATTGTAAAATATCTTAAACAACACAAGCAGGTGTGTATACGATGAGTGGATTTCAGCAACTAGCATTTTTTCTTATTTAAGGGGTTTTGGGGGACATTATTTTATCATATCGTCGCTGCGCGCACGAAACCGCTTAAGAGCAGTTTGTAAATACCGCGTAACAGCAAAACGCGCAAAATTCAAATATCGTGCCAGCCGACTCTTAACGTCTAGTAACTAATTAGACACCTGATTTGAATTGCCTAATTAGAAACGTCGGTTGTGCTATCGAAACCGTATTAAAACACCCGAAATATTAAGTATTTTTCTTGCTCCCGTAAAATCATCAAAAAGCAAATACGCGGTATTTACCAATTGCTCTTACGCGGATTCGCACGCGCAGCGACGATATAACTTGGTGTGAGGTGCGAATACGTAAGCGTGTGACTAGAATCTGGGGGCTGAAATATTTTTATTCCTTAGGTATCAAATATATTGAAAACATGTAACGCTTTGTATGTGACACCAAAATTAGCAAAATCTCGACGTCAGAAATAATTGTGTCTTTAAAACTCAACTACAGTTCTTAGTGCAGTCAAATTGATATATTGTAAAAAGTCACTCATTTACCACGACTAAATAAAGATCAAAATGTAATGGAATATTAAGTTTACAGTTAGTTGGTGTTGATACTGAGATGAATAGATCTACGACAAGCCACCAAAATTAAAAAATCGCTTAAGTACATGTACTTTTTTTGGGAAAATAATAGTTATTTTGAAAAAAGTTACAGGGCATTAATATAGGCATTTTGTGCTTTACTTTTTTAAAACAAAAATTAAAACTGTATCTGAAGAAAAACCATCCTGGTTTTCAGCCTTGCCGCGTAAAAAAACGGTCTGGGAAATTCACCTACATATAAAAATGTGTATTTTCTTTCCTGTGGCTAACGAATCCAACAGAATTTTTATTTTATACTAGTCGATGCCCGCACAAACAGACAAACAGATCGACAGACAAACAGACATTTTTTTTGTCGATTTGTGTTCTATTACTGTTCCTAAGCCCCCCACATTGATTTTTACATAAAAATATGAATTGTACAGACACGCCAATTTTACTGTTTTATTATATGTATAGATTGTAGGATTCAGGAATGTGGAGTACGTTGGGCGTGAAATGTGTGAATGTCGCAAACCGGTGCTCGCTGTAACATGGTTAAGGGAACTTGTAAAAACTGGCAACACTGCGATCAGACGCGGGGATACCAGATACCTGCAGTAGAGATGTACCTCCGTAGTTCACAAAAAAAATCCCGTGTTTACGTACTTGTAAATAGGTCATTCTAACAACCATACCATGTATGTGCATGCATTTATAGTGTATTAAAAGCCTTATTTTACAAACCATGATAATTTTGACATTTTGATAACCCCTGATAATTCGACAATCAGGGGCGTACCGAGTTAAAATTGCGTGCCTTGAGTAGTTTACCGCCTCATCATTCGTTACCAGGTCATTAAATTTTGTTTTAAGAAAGACTTCAACTATAAACAAAAGAGTATTTCGTGTATGCCTATCGTGTCATATCAAAACATTGTAGTGTGCGTTGCGTTTTATTTATTAAAATATGCAATTTTTAAAAAAATATTGGTATTCCACGCTCTTACTCCTGATCAACTATTCCTAGGAGAAATTTCATGCTTTTACTTTCTACTCCTCTTACGTAAAAAGGGGTACAAAGTTTTCCGCTCCCGTATTAATATCTGTAGTCGAGACAAAACTAAACGGGATTAAAAAAGTGTAGGAAATCCCGGCACATCGATATTACCGCGCCTACGGCTATCGGCTAAACTGAATTAGCCGGTCTGCTGATCGCGACACGCGCTCTCCGCGCACTAGGACGGTATACAACACTAGTTCTATTACTTAGCCGTTTGTCGGGAATAAACTGGACTATATTTTTTGATTTCCTGAATAGGTAATGTCTTGTTTACACGTATTAAGTAGATAAGTAGGTAATTAAATTTTAATTGTATGTTCAAACGTTTTTAAGTAGTTAAGCTCATTAGTTAGATCAAGATGGACGATCAACAACGTACAGAAGTCGTAAATTCTGTTATTAAATTTATTATTGATGAGGTTTTGGAGGAATAAGTTATTGAAATACCTACTAAAAGAAGCACGACAAAGAACTGTTAAAATTGTGAATTTAACTAAATTGCGCTGTCTGTAAACTGATGTACCTGTCCAAATGTGTCAAGTGACAAGCACCGCTTAGCAACTTAGAAAAAATAGAATAATTTGTAGTTATCTGGGTAAATGGCAACTTCATTTTAACTTGCAACTTGCTACTAAATTTTGTGTTTACATGCAATAAATAACTTAAAATTTATTTAAAATTTAGTAAGCTACTTATCTACTTCATACGTGTAAACAAGACATTAAGAGCTGTAGCGGCGTCAGCCCACCTTGCATTCCCCCATTCTGTACGGAGCCTCCCTTCGTGTACGAGTCCAACACGAACTAAGCTGGTTTTTTTCTACTCCAAGAAGACATCTAGATATCCTCAATTCTTTTTAAAAACAATTGCCAGCAACCATCTTATTTAAATAGGTAATTTTTGATTTGTAAGAAATTGGTTTACACTTACAATTTCTTTACACTCAAAACGTAATTCAATTTAAAGCCCAACAAAACGAAATCAGCCAATGAATGGAACATTCCAGCACATACCAGGCACAAAACGGTGGCGTTCTTTTGATTGAAATCGCCGAAATTGCGCCACGAAAGGACGGCGCGTTTGAAGGCATTCAGCACCGTGAACAAGAAAAAGGTTTGCCCTCACAATAGCACTGAAGTTTGCAATGCATGGCTTCCACACTGCACGGCGATTCGTTGCGACGCACAAAACTGCGATGATGCGAAGAAATAATTTTCTTGAAAAATTATTTCTCGTTTGTAAGATTAATTCTCAAATTAAAATAGGGCTGGCGTTTTACTTCAATATTTCTATTAATATTATATAAAACAAAAAGATTAGAGATGACGGTAAAATTAAATTTTTGAATAGAGTTCTACGACACTAGATTGTCAATAACGTATGAATGAATCACGTAAATAGTAGTATAAGACCAATTATAAAACAACGTGATTCACGTGTTTTTTCAATCGTTTTTTTTTTCTAAAAAAACAAACCTAGGTTTCGTGGCGTCTTGATGATGAGCAAATGTCAAAGATATTTTCGGCGCGACGTGACGGTGTAGTGTGCGAGGTCGATGGCGTATCGACTACACTGCGGACGTCGGGGCAGCTAACTACTGCAACATTATTATACTTTTATAATTAGCACGCTAACTTATTTCTTACTTGAGGTTACGAGGCAGTTTTCAATTTTAGACCAATTACTTGCTCCAGCTACAACACGCCTTCATGAAAACATTGTGAGCAGTGGCGTAACTACGAGGTGGCAAGCCGGCAAAATGCTACGGGCGCCCAGCCGGAAGAAGCCCCCTAGACAAGCGGCAAGCGATTATTTTTTACAATAATCGCTTGACATGTTTTTCCACATAGTGGAACGAAAACGAATTTGCCACGGGCCTTGAACGGTATAGTTACGCCACTGATTGTGAGTTAAATTCCGTCAAACTAATATTGTAAAGAGCTGTAAATAAGTTTTAGTTCTAAGCTAATTTATGGAATAGGGGGGCCATCGGGCAGAGCACCTTCGCCTGGTGGAAAGCCATTGCCGTCGCCTATAGATACTTGTAACATCAGAAGCGTTGCAAGTGCGTTGCTGGCTTTTCATTGAAGGAATAGACCACTGCATTAAGAATCGGGATTAGTGATAAGGAATACGGTATATGACCCCAAGTCATAATAATAATATAATACAATATCTATGGACTTTTCACACCACGTCAGTCTGGCCCCGTGGTAAGTACCCGAGGGATTTATGTTACAGGTATTGAATACTTATTATTTTAATACTTTTATACTATACACATATTTAAGATTTTTATTAGGTATATGATAAACATATTTAATACACATCCATGACCCAGAATCATCATTTTGTTCTTTCGGCGGGATTCGAACCCGTGACCCCGGCGTAAGCTACCAAGGTGCTCAACCACTGCGCCACAGAGGTCGTCATATCGTCGTATGTAGGAGTGTTCGCATCAGCCCCAGTAATTTATTGACCTGGCGAGAGAAAAACTATTGGCAACTGTATTAATTAGTAAACTTCCAAATCAACTAATGATTCAGTCGGCGAGGGGAGGTTTTGTTCACGGAATAATGAACTCCAAGAAATATTACTTTCTCATTGCCGACAAAGGACGTTGAGTTCCGCTTCTTGTTTATTTTATTGGAAATGTTTGAGTAGTTGAAATGGTAATGTTTATTGAAATGAAATATTTTAGAATCAACGGTGTGCAAATGTATATTTTAATTAGGGACTAAAATAATGAGTTATAAGATTAGGTTTGTCGGTTAGTCACGCCCAAACTACTGAACGGATTTTTTGGGATTTTCTACAATTTGGTATACTTAATTTCTATCCCGTAGGATAAATCACATTTTGCAAAAAAGTCTATTTAACACGGCTTAAATGGCGAGTTCAAAAACAAAACAGCATTTTACAATGTAAATAAACTAGAGTAAGTTTTGTTCTCGATGTCAAAGAGTTGCAGTCGGGTACAGAATAAACTGCTGTGTACATTTCACCGCTGTAAAAATTTTACAGGTGTAAAAACTTGTTGCAATGTTGCCGGTACTTATCTGGTCCCCATCCATAAAGTTCGTCACACAAATTTCATGGTTTTAGACCCTTTCCCCCCTTGTCATAGATGTTAATATTTCTGAGGACCCCCTTTTTTGGGACGTCACCATAGGGAGGGGGCTCCCTATGGTGACGTAACAAAATTTGCAATTTTACACCTAAAAATTAAACCCACATATTTAAATTTATATTTAAATTTAAATATGTGGGTTATTAAATACCACAATATTTAAATTTTAAAATTTATTTTATACTGGAGATAAAATTCAGAGCTTTTACTGCAGCAGACCTGGGGTGTATTTACCCAGGGCCCATAAGCGCAGGCCGCCTATGGGGCTTCAGCCATTCTCGCCGGCTGTGTTGCCCTAACACAGGCTTTCCCAACCTTTATTTCGCCATGCCTCCCCGAGCCTTTCTTCATAAACATAATACGGTAAAAATATATGGTACACAGAAAAATCGACATTTATTTTAAACTAAAAACTGTAATTACTGTTTTTTTTTTCGGAAATGTGATCTTACATATTAAGTACCTACGACGCCCACCTAGGGTGGCTTGCCCCCCAGGTTCGTAAGTCCTGCCCTAACATGTTAAGGCGAAAAGCTATATGAATCTTGTAATACGCCCTGCTAAAACTAAAGACTATATCGCTGTATCCGTATCAGCGAATATCTTGTAAGCACCAAACGGCTTATTGTTATGTATATTGTTGGACGCCGAATAGCCGTAGAGATTCCTATAGTTGTGCTGGCGTCCAAACAACCCGGGTACATAGTAGCCGTAGTTAGAGAGGAAAACAGCGAGCAAAGGATCCACAGGAGCATGGTTCAGACTATTGTACCTATACGGCACACGCATGTACACGTAGCCATTAGATGTTGGACTTTCCTGCTTTAGAGATAAGGCATAATTTGGTAAAACATCGTCAGCGCTTATCTTGTAAGTCGAGAGTATTTTCAGCAGATTGTTCGTGAAATTGTTTCCTTTTTCTTCGTCAAATTTTTCTGCAACGATATTCTGTTCTGCGAATTCTTCTATTGTATGTTCTGTTACTTCATACCTGTTGTTATCATCTTTATTGATTTCGTGAGTATTCTCATATTTATCCTGCATGACATTTATAGTTGGAACAAATTCTAGTTTCTTCCCTCGTCGGTATACCATGTTGGTTATTTCAGGTTTCATATAAACTGACTCAAATTGTCTCCTGTTGTCCGGTAAAACGATGTTTAATCCTGAAACAGTAATTATCTCATTAGGATTCCAACAAGAATAAAGGTCAACGCTTTCTTACGAAACAATATTATCAAATTGAGTTTTGCTGCTTGGTTGTGAATTTTTGTTAATAAAACTTTTGACGACCTCTGTGGCGCAGTGGTTGAGCTTTGGTAGCTCACGCCGGGGGTCGCGGGTTCGAATCCCGCCGACG
>JAOTAV010077732.1:0-12780 GCA_026546445.1 Cyclargus thomasi | reverse complement strand
CTCGGCCTTCCGAGGCGCACACCCAACCCGGGGAACCCATGATGGGTTTCCCCTGCGCATCAAAAAAAAAAAAAAAGGATAGGGCAACATATGGGATACTTTTTATTCCGTTGAAATGTACGGTTCCCGCGAGATATACATTTTTTTGCGCAACGCATTTCTGGGCGCCAACTGGTATAGAATAGATTTAAAGATTTGAGTGTGAATGGAAATTATTGTGTGCGTGTATTTTTGAAACCATCACACTTAGATAGTTAAAACTTTTCTAATTTGACACGGAGAGGCAATTGATAGCCAGTTTATTGGTGCTTAAACAACTTTATATAGCTCGATACTGAACTACATTAACAAAATGGCTTCCGTAATTTGTACAGTATATGTTGGTTGTAAAAATGCATTCAGTATTTTTCCATTTCTTTAACTATTTGTTGTACATATAAATCATTAACACGAAAATATACACAGAAAGGAAGACAACACAACAGGTACTAACAGAAATTTATTCCAGCAGCCCTACGAAGAGAAATGAGATGGAATAAGAAATCGAGAGAAATGGAATGGATGGAAATAATTAATGTAATATTCTATATCTATAATAATATTATAAAGAGGAAACCTTTGTATTTTTGTATGTTTCTGTTGAATAGACTATTAAAACTACTGGATCGATTTCAAAATTTCTTTTACCATTTCTTAGAGGGATTCTTCCGAATTCGTATAGGCTATATTTTATCCCGGAAAATAGATAGGATTTTCCGTGTTAGTGAAAATTGTGGAGTAAGTCTTCGAAAAAACTGCCGTACGTTAACGATTCTCGCGAACGGTTAGATATGTATGGTTGACTTCTATAGAAAAGTTATAGAACTCAATAATGCCTACAAAACAGTCTGCAATAGTATAAATCAAAAATTTATTTTTTAGCCATTATAACCACTTTTCTATAGAATAAAAGTAATTTAAATTATAAGCCTATGTTTATTGATCATATCATCGTCAAATAGTAATCCTTATTCAAATAAACTCAATAAATTTGAGCATGATTGTTTCAAGCTGAAAATTACTTTTTATTTTATTCCAATCGGACAATATATTCAAAAGATATTACGAATTTAAAATTGTAATTGGTATTGAAATGGATGATGGCCGCCAAAATTTTTTTTTCAGAGAGATTAAAAATTAAAGTCCACCCGTGCGAAGCCGGGGCGGGTCACTAGATAAAATCCTTTGTCCTGAACTATATTATGCATTTAGCAATCAACGTACTGCCTAAACCACAGACCGTAGAAACATGAAGTTTTAGTGTTCTCCGCACGACGAAAGTGACTAACTTTTTCAAAATTCGTCTCCTGAAAGGTTCAGGGGTAAAAGGGGGAGGGGTTAAAGTTAGTATGGGAGACTGCCCGAAAAAAGGCCAACAAAGCACTTGCGACTCTTCGGTGTCACGGGTGTCCATGGGAGACGGCAGTTGCTTTCCATTAGGTAACGTCTGCTCGCGTGCCCCCTAAATAGCATTAAAAAAAAACCAACAGAGTGAAATTCCTATTGCCGCGTCATAAAATGTATGTCTGACAGCTATGACTGACTGACAGACATACTAATCTAGCTGAAGCTATCAACGCACATCCTAAATCACTGGCCTGATAGGGTTGAAAGGTGGCATGCAGGTAGACGTTAAACATCCACTAAGAATGGATTTTGATAATTTTTTCCGCTATGGGTAGTAAAAGTGTGTACGTAAATACTTCTTAACACGAACGAAAGCTGGCTTAAAGTATATTTAATGAGAAAAATAATTATATTTTGCAATTGAACACTTAAGTGAAAGATACGTAAATGATTGTATTGTTGGTTCTTGGTGGAAATTCATGTTCAATATTAATGAAACTCACTTTTTAATTAAAAATTACAGTGAATATAGTGGAAACAGTGCAAGTAAAAAGTGAGTTTCATTAATAAGTGGAAGAGGCAGATAACTAACATTTAAAAAACTTCCGGACTAATGGAAGCATTGGGACCCGAAAAAATTATTTAAAATTAAAAAAATGTAGGTTTGATGTGTAGCTAAATAATGAAATCGGTAAGTTACAAGATTTGTCAAAATTGTATGGGAGAAAATGAGTAGATATTCGAAGGTTGTAAAATGCTCTTAATTAAAATAGCTTTTTTATTTCTTACGCTACAGTTAAAAAGGCCAATTTATAAGCTAGGCTATGTGTTTTGCAATTGAAGACATAATTCTCTACTTACTGCCGACAGAAAACGCCAGTGACTTAAACCAATGCGTACGCCAGAGGTGTAAACCAATATAAAATCCAGTAGTTCATAAAGAACCATTTTTTCCGTCATAATCGCATCGGTCCGTTTCTATGAAAGTATTTCATGTAATAGAATTTTAGTCAAATTCTATGAAAGAATTTCATCTTATAGAACTTCGGTCCGTTAAGTCTATAGGTACTCTGGTTCTATACTGCACAATACATGTCCGAAACTACGGTTTTTGGTTTATTATCTTTGGTCTTTGTATACGTACAAATGTAATACGTTACATTGCAGAAAATCATAATAAACATTATTTATAATGAAACGGTTTTAAATTAAACCGCGTAACATTTTAACTGTTATTTAAGTTTTAATGTCGGAAACAAAACTCTGGTATAACGACTCACATGTTGCGATAAATTATACCAAGCTGTAAATTCTGTGAAGTCATTTTAACTTGTCGGTAATAAAGTCTTTGGGTTAGCCTTATTTTTGTGGTAATTTTGGTCCTTTTTTAATTAGGGGCAAGCGAGTCGATGTGTCACCTGACGAAAAGTAACTATTGTCGCCCATGGACACTCGCAACATCGTATCTCCAGTTGCATGTAATTTAAAATAAATAAATTAATTAAAAAAAATAAGTACCATAAGTACACTTTCTGAACGTCGAGACTACGGTGCCTACCTAACCCGGCGAAAAAACGGTGTAAGATACTCGCACCGGTCCATCTTTTGCCAAAAATATAAAAATGTAAAAAAGTATTTTAATTTTCAAAAGTTTAAAGTATCGTTAATGTAACGGGACTTTAGAATACTTGCGTACATGTTCACTATAAAATTGCCCCATATTTCGTGCGGGAAAAATCCTATTTCGACCGTTGTATAACACATTAAATTTTAAAACAAAAGTGTTGCACACTGCACATCTTTCACGCCGGGAACGTGGCATGTAATTTAGATTTTTTTTTTTGTTGTTAAAATACCCATTGTTCGTTGTAATATAAATTTATGCGGGACTAAATCAAAGTATCATTACTATTCTCCATTCTGACCGGGAGAGCGTAATGTAGCGGAAAAAATTCTACAAACACGACAATTTGTTATGAGGTTTTATTTATTTTCTTATCGATTGTAACGGTACATATAAGTTATTAATATTATTGATAATAGCTTTTGTTTTACGCCATTTCCGGTGGAAGGTAAAAAATTATAGCATAGTCAAAAAATCAGATAACGCACAGCATTTATTATAACCAACACCACTTTTTGCACACACAATACATGTCCGAAACTACGGTTTTTGGTACTCCTTCACTTTTTCCCAACTGCCTAGGAATGCTTTTCAAACGTATCTTTTGCGTATGATATATTCTTGACTAGCTTTTGCTTGTGGCTTTGCCTTGCACTTTGCGTGGAATTAAAAAATGGTAAAGATACATTTTTTTCAAACAAGTAATGTTTTTCCAATACCAGAAGTAGCCTATGTTTCCATACTTTTAGCTAACTCTATGCCAAAAATCAAGTCAATTGGTTGCGTCGTTAGAGCGTGAAGGAAGGACAAGCAAACAACAAACAAACGCGATTAGTACCAGAAAAATTACTTGAAATTAAAGTAACGTAGATTTGATGCATAGCTAGATAGTCAAGCTAGATAATAATATCACTAAACTACGAGATTTATCAAAAATGTTAGGGAAAAATGTATATTTACTTGAAAGTTGTGAAATGTTAGTTATTCGCTTCTTCCGCTTATATCTTCAATTATTTTTAAAGGTGCAAAACCATGGGTAAATTTTAGGAAATATCTAAAGGCTACCTTGATTTCTGAGCAATATTTTAACAATGGAAACATAAATACTTTAGAGAAAAGGAGTCAATAGGAGGCCACTGAAGTGTTTAATAGCAAACAAACATTTATAATCTTTGTGTAACAAAAAGCCTCAGGAATACTAGCACAAGAGCTACTTCCAATGACCCTGTTATTTAATAAATATTATGTTTAACATTATATTTATTAACCCAAATATTTTAATAGATTACAAACTCTGGGATTATACGATAGTTTTTAATAACAATATTTAATCATATCTTATTCTTTTTGTTTTTGTTACACCACTTATAACTCAAGAACGGCAGACCAGATTTGGTTGAAAATTGGTAGGGAGGTAGCTTAGAGCCAGGATACGGACATACGATACTATTTATCCCGTTCGACAGCGTTCAATTTTCCAATAAAAAAAACTCAATCTGCTTATTTATTGCCCTTAAGGCGGAACAAAGTCGCCGGGTCAGCTAGTTAAAAATATTATTTAGCTCTATCCAACATTACATGAACCTTTGAAAATACTTTGAAGTCTGGGCACTGGTTTATTACGCCCGTTGAGAAAGTACAGTGATGTTCAACCTTTTTTTGACATGAATGGTATGAAACGTTTTCAATTCGTTAGCGCGTTTGAAAATATAAATTTGTAATATCGATTGCTGTCTCTTACCACAAGCCGGAGAGGTTGCAGAGCGCGATAGAGACAATTGCGTTTTGGATTGAAAAAACTCTTTAAGAAAACGGAAAATCAATAATGCGTTGTCCCCTGATTCCTTCTCCAAAACTTTTAGTATTTTTTCATAAAAATTAAAGAATGACTTGAACTGTGTACCTACGTATTCCCTTTATTATATAATTTAGCCAAATTTGTTTTCTGGATGTTTAAATTCGGCGATAAATCTAGTTTTTTTTTTCAGGTTTTTTAACGTTCTTATCTCTTTTAATAATAAATAAAATCTATAAAAATAAACATTTATTTTCAGACAAATAAGCCCAGAATATGAAGAAGAAAAAATAATAGAAGTTAAATTAAAAAATTACATTAAATACAAACAATAAATATTAAAACACAAAAATTTCAAAACACAACAAAATTAGTTTCAATACAGCTCACCTCGTTACCCTGACATGTAGCTCAGTGAGTCTAAATTCGTCCATCTATTTAGGACTTTAGGACTCTTTTCCGATTCTTTCGCACCCTGGGCACTGAAGTGACGCTACTTTTTCCACAAAATTGCATAAAAGTCATCCACTCCCGCGTCAGCAAACATCGCACCGAACTACAGTATCGAGGGAGGCGAAGCAGAGACCTACATGATTGTATAGGACACGCAAGGCGCCATAGCTCCGCTGTGTAAAGTTGGCCCACAGACTACCGGTGTAGAACGCCTGACAGGATGTAAATTTATTAATTAAATTATGAAAAAAAAAAGAAACATATAGACATGCTTATAGCGGCCATTAATATTCATTAAAAAATTAACTGTACCGGCACTATCCCAAGAGACTAAAGGAGACAACGTTTGTATGGAACAATCAGACTCTTTAGTTGTATAGTTAAGTGTTCATAGATATTATTATTAATAATAATAATATCTATGAACACTTCACACCACGTCAGTCTGGCCCCGTGTTAAGTACCCGAGGGACTTGTGTCTTTTTATACTATACACATTTTTAAGATTTTTATTATATGATAAACATATTTAATACACATCCACGACGCAGGGACTTTGAAAAACTTTTTTTTGTTCCGTCGGCGGTATCCGAACCCGCGACCCCCGGCGTAAGCTACCAAGGCGCTCAACCACTGCGCCACAGAGGTCGTCAAAATTTATTGATATAGATAACGTCGTACACTTAGTAAAAATAACCGAGGCACTATTAGTATTTAATGTGCTATTAGTTTGGTGGTTTGAGCAACATACGCGGAATAAACAAAGTCAAAGCGGCGATAGCAACATAAACATGTTCTACCGTGAATCGCATGCATTGTGAGAGAATTTATTACGAAACTTTAAAGCCGGGGATAAGAATGAGAATGCTATAAAGGCGCATAATAAATCCCTTGATAGTACGTTTGAATATCGACATTGGCACCGCGTTTTATATTTGATTGTATTATAAATTTAGCTGTGCCTCGCGGTGTTCCCGTCGTATATTGGGAAACAAAATAGTTCTAGTAGCATAAAGTAGCCTATTAGAAACGTTACATGATCAATCTGGTGTCAGTTCAGTCAATCGTTTGGCCCCGAATTACAGGAAATCGTCTAACCCAAGGGTTTCTAACCTTTTTCAGCTCGCGGCGCACTTACAAAATGTATATATGATATTGACTGTACTGTAACTTATTGATGGAAATTCATGTTTTACAGTAATAAAACTTGTTTTTCATTCACTTATTCCACTTTATTAATTAATAACTTATAATAATTTTGTTTTATACGACCGGTTTCGATTAAAACAGAAAATCGTAGCTTAAAACCTTATTCACGTTGCAAGCACTCAGAAAGGCACCGACCGCGAATATTATGAGATTTCAGATTTAAGAATCAAATCACTCCTCTTTTTAATTTTTATGGCGCATTAGGGCACCGCGGCGCACAGCTTTGAAACCCCTGGATTCTAACCAGTTAATTGACTGACTGACTAATCAACTTCTTCTTAGGGATTTTTTTATACTAAGTCGAGAAGAAGGGTTGTTTGTGTAAAAAAAGAATTCATTAATAAATTTTATGCAGCCATATTCGACAACAATTGTCATTCGTTGTTTTACAAGATCATCGTGCAAGCGTCCACATAATTGGCCGTAATGTTTTGTCAACTCGCCGATCATAGTCGAATATCGACGTATATCGGCAAACTGAGACGAGTACGCCTTCTGCACAATCATGTTAGCCTGTCTTCGTACGTATTCGACGATTCTGAAGAGGAGCCATGACATGGAGTTGCTTAAAATTGCTTAACTGTCAAAGTTGGTATAGATTTTATTAGTACAACGTCGAAAACGTTTGTTTTATTTATAGTTCGTAGAATATTCAAACAGAAAAATACTAAAATAGGTTGGTTTTATTACGAAGCGAATAATTTAGGTATTGTCAGACACGGAATGAACTTTTTCAGCTAGCTATAAAAGACGGGATTGAAGTAGAGCTGAAATATTTATATTTCATTTCTTTAGAGGTCTCGTGTATAGGAATAAAATTCCTTATGTAATGAGATGTGCTTTTGCATTTTACAAGTTGGAAATGTATATGAAATTATTATAACGCTGTGACGTTTATTTTAATGTGAACTGAAACATTTTTAGTCATATAAAAATAAAAAAAAATACGACGTACCGCTGACTTACTGCTATACAAAGAAATATTGTACTCATATGTCTTGGTAGGATTTGAACCCTCACGTCCTAAGAGACCGGTGGCTTAAACGAGTATTTTAACCGCTAGGCCAAGCTGCCATTTAGAAGCGCGTCGAATTTATCAATTTATTATTAAGGAAGGAAAGAGCAAAAACATTTTTGTTGTATTTGAGCTACTCTTTAATATTTAATCTATTTTGTTTTTAGTATTTGTTGGTAAAGCGGCAACAGAAATATATATTCTGTGAAAGTACCAACTCTCTTTCAGAATTTGGTACCATGTTTTCTGTGAAAGTGGTATCTGTTAAACAGAATCCATGAGAAATCGGTTGAGGGATATGAATATACACACTTAGATTGAATCTTCTACAGCTGATTATTTAATTGACTTCTAGTTAACTAAAAAGAGAAAAATAAATTAATGATAAACAAAATAATTAAAACATTTACAACACAAACACAAACATTTATTTATTAATAGTGTCTTTTTCAGAATAGGGTTATACCTTCCTATTTCTGTATGTACACAATCTTCATAACTTTGAAGTCGGTACCATTTAAAAAAAAATTTAAACCTACTCCCAAAGTAAAAAAAGTTATTAAAAACAAACTAAAAGTATGAAATAACTTTTTTAAATAATAGTGTCTTTTTCATAATACGGTCCAACCTTGAGCTATTTCGGTACACAATCTATATAATTTTAATGTTGCTACCAGCTTTTACAATTTCTTAGATTCTTGACATTAAACTTACGTTTAAATTAGTACCGACTTCATAATTCTGCAATCCTTATAAGGCATACTAACAGAGAATATATTAATTATTTGTTAATTTTTAGTTTATTTATCCGTTGTGATTACTGGGGAAGTCGGTTTTTTAAATATTTTTTTAATGAATTTATCCACGTGACACGATCATAATTCATACTTAGAAAGCAGCACAAAATTGAAGAATATAAATTATTAATTAGTTATCATTTCAAGAATTTATAATAGTACCTACATACTATTATAGATGCGAAAGTATGTCTGTCTGTCTATCTGTTACCTCTTGACGGCCAAACCGCTAAACTGATATTGCTGAATTTGGTATAAAGATACTTTGAGCCCCGGGGAGGACATGGTATGTTTACTTGTAATTTGGATAATTTTTATCTCAAAAAAATGTACGGTTCCCGCGCGATAAATGGATTTGGACGCAACGGAGATGCGGGCATCATCTAGTATATTTATTTCTCTTTTGGGTATATAATATAAAGGTATATAAGGGTATTTTCGTGTTACAAGTAACAACGTATTCTATTGTAACTTTTAATAAGGCACGGCGAATTTGTAGCAATGTAAGCGAGCGTTTGAAGAGATGAAAGGGCGCGGTTGTAAAGATGTAAACGCGCGGTTGTAGTGATGCAAGTGCGCGTTTGTATGTTTGCATTGATTTTTATATAGCCAGCGATCGCTTGGTGAGATTCCCTAAGCCTTGGATACGTGAAAATGTAATTTTATGTAAAAAATAGAGATAGATAAGTATATTTTTGGAAATTTTCATTTTTTTTAGTTTTTTTTAGAATGCTATCCACCAGCCAGGTCTGCAGTTTCATATTGGGGTGTAATAGGAGATATTACTCTCCAAATTCCTACTCAAAAATCGATAACAGCTCTCGTATTATTGGCTTGGGAACGTGAAAAGGTATCTCTCGGGTGAAAAAGATCACGTTGAACAATACACATACGTAGTTTTCAGATCAGAAAACAATTCCTACCTCTCAGATAATGAACATGTAAACACTGCCGCTCGTTATAGTTCACAATACGTGTGTTCCGACAGCGATTATTGTCATTTTTCCGCACATTCAAGTATTGTTGGAGCTGAGCGATTGCAACGGACTTGTTATTTCTGTGAACAATACGTGCATCTAATGGTATTGAACTCAGGTGGTAACTTTTTTTTTAATGATATTTAGGGAGCAAGCGAGCAGACGGGTTACCTGATGGAAAGCAACTGCCGTCGCCCATGGACGCTCGCGACATCAGCAGAGTTACGTGCGTTGCCATTTATGAGGGAATAGGGGATTAGGGGAGTTATGCCACCGGTAAACTCACTCACTCAACGAAACACAGCACAAAGCCGTTTCACGCCAGTTTTCTGTGAGGTAATTAGTAAAGGTGGCTTTTAGATGCACGCGACACGCGACAATATCAAAATGCCATTTTTTCTATAAAATAAAACGGCAAACGAGCAAACGGGTTACCTGACGGAAAGCAATTACTTTCCTCCATAGACACTCGCAACATTAAAATAGTTGCAGGTTAGTTACCAGCTTTTAAGTGGGAATACGCTCTCTCTTCGAAGGTTTGTGGGGTCGGTCTAGGAATTCTGCTGGCGATAGTTCATTTTAATATTTACCGTGCAAGGCAGAAAGTTAGGTTTTATAATATGAACTAGGCTTTACCTATATAGACAGATCTCAAGTACATAATACGGATGCTCATTGCCGTGGGAGAGCCATGCTTCGGCACGAATGGGCCGGCTTGATCGAAGTAATTCCACGGCCTCATAGAAAACTGGCGTGAAATGGCGTTGTATTATGTTTCGTTCAGTGAGTGAGTTTACCGGTGGCCCAACTGCCCTTATCCCCCTATCCTTATTCCCTATTCCCTCATAAAGGCCGGCAAGGCACTTGCGACTTTTCGGATGTCATGAGTGTCCTTGGGCGACGGCAGATGCTTTCCATCAGGTTGCCTGTAAGCTCGCTTGCCCCCTAAATAGTATAAAAAAAAAACAAAAACGGGCGTGAAAAAGCTCTGGCGCTGTGTTTCGTCAAGTGAATTTACCGGAAGCTTAACTTCCTACACCTCATTCCCCCATACGCACCGGCAAATGGCAACGCACTGGCGAATCCTGATGTTACAAGTGCCCAAGGGAGAAAACAATTGTTTTCTATAATTTCCGCCTACTTGTTTATATAGGTAAAGAATTTCTTATACACTTCTAAACATCCATTTAAATTTCTATTCCGATTCTGTGGAAATTTTATATTTTGAAAGCTATATTTCAATGACTGCGTCGCTAAACGCCTTACGTGTTACAAATACGATGCATTTTCTTCGAAGGCTCTTTGGAGACCACACGCATTGTAAAATAATAAATAAAAACGTGAGATGTTTCCAAAATGAAAATACCACTTTGCCTAGCAGCTTTTCTATGGACGCAATAAAAATTGTTTGACCTTTAAGTGTAAGTCGTTGCATTAAAATTTACTTAATGGCACTTCTTTTGTTATTTTTGTTATAATACTTCTACACGGCTTCGCTCGTGTAGAAAAAAAATCATGTAAAATTACGAATATTTTGGGCAAAGAAAGTTAGTTCCAAGATTAAAAGTTGCGCATGATACCTTCCATCAAGTCTATGCAAAAAATTTATTCGATTGGTCGTTTGGTTAGGGTGTGAAGCACAGAAACAGAAAACCCGACTGTAGGAACCATTGCATTCTAAACATCAAGTTTTGTATATTTCTATAATGGCTATAAAAAGCCATATAATTTTGATGCCCTACTGGACCTAAATAGGCAGAAAAAAATTTTCGAACCTCACAATTTTGACTTCAAAATCGGGTAAAAATACACTTTTTCATTTTTATTACCAGTAGTGTTGATGGCGCCAGTCAGAATAAATTTTAGTAAGTGCGTTGCATTCATTTTTAAAATTATAATTACTAAAACGTATACGTATTATAAATTAACACAAACCAAACTAATATGTAACCTGCTTTTTTTTAATTTAACCACAAATTTTCAAACCAATACAAATTATTATGTAATTTACAATACATTTGGTTTGCAGAATTTTTGTCTGAAAATACTAATAATAATGATAACATAATATTATCTATGGACCGATTTTAACCAAATTTTGCATGCATATTCAGTAGGTCTGAGAATCGGCTAACATTTATTTTTCATCCCCCTAAATGTTAGGGGAAATTATTTATATGGCAAAACAAACGTTTTGCCGGGTCAGCTAGTTTTCTTCTATTTTTTATATTCATTCTACAGTTATATTGAGCGTGGCAGAAACTGCACGCTGGAAGACAGTCAAGTTGATGAGGATCGTTAATTTTTCGTGTAGGACCGCGTTTCTCTCCGAAGGAAAACGATTTTCGGTCCCCCTCCGCCTCGAATCCTTTCCTTCCCGATCCTCCGAGAAAACGTCAATACGTCAATCTTCATAATGGATATTATTCTCAACTAAAATTACCTTTTAAGAGGCGCGAATCTGATTGAGGGACTGCGACAGGGAACGACCCTTAGGAATAAACATTTACAAACAATTATTATTATTATTATTCGTTATATTTTTATGAGTGTGTCCGGATATTATTTTCGTGTTGTATGACCGTGCAATTAGCGCGTTCAATTTATTAGGTAAAATCTAAAAGTAACATTCTGATCCTCGCTGCCAGCGGCAGTAGCACATGAAAACTCAAATAAAACGCCACTTTATAAAACAAGTTATACTACTGTGAAAGACGTCCTTCTTAACCTGTCTACATCCCATAACGCCTAACGATATTTTGGGGGTTAAGAGAGTAGACGGGTTACCTGATGGAAAGCAACTGCCGAAGCCCATGGACACTCGCGACATTCGAAGAGTCGCAAGTTTGTTGCCAACGTCTATGAGGAAATAGGGCATGGGACTACGGATAAGGGATTAGGGAACCACAGGTAAACTAACCAATTGAACGAAACACTGCACAACGCGGTTTCGCGTCAGCTTTTCTGAGAGGCCGTGGTATCACCCTGGTTGAACCGACCCATTCGTGCCGAAGCATGGCTCTCCCGCGTCAAAACTTTCACAACACAGTATAATGTTTTATCATAACACAATATTGATGTTATATATAGAGTAGCTATCTTACTTGTAAGCTTAATATAGTTGTGTGCACATAGTTATTACGTTAATATCTATGGACTCTTCACACCACGTCAATCTGGCCCCGTGCTAAGTACCTGAAGAACTTCTGTTACAGGTACCAGATAACGGAAATATATAATACTTTTTACAAACTCTTACCCCCTATTCGTCGTCTTAGAGGGGTGGAGATGGGGAGGAAATTAAGCACCAGGTTTAAGTTGGAAGAATACAAATTCATCTGCAAAAACCGCATTCAAAACGAATCAGTAGTTTTCATATTAGAGAAGAAGTTTGATACAAAATCTTACCCCCTATTTGTACCCTTAGAGGAGAGGGAGATTTTTTTTTACACCAGATGTTAAGTTGGAAGAAGACAAATACAACTGTGAAAACCGCATTCAAATCGGATCAGTAGTTTTCGCGT
>JAOTAV010077721.1:0-12781 GCA_026546445.1 Cyclargus thomasi | reverse complement strand
TATTTTATAATATCTCTATGGCTCTTACTGAAAACCGGCGTTGTAAACTGTGTTTGCAACACATGCTGAGTAGGGGCCAATTCGGTAACACTCAATATTGAAATGTTTTTATTTTTTTACTCTGAATGTATGTTTTACCAAATAAAGTTAATTTCTTTCTTTCTTTCTTTCTTCAAGGAGTTTACTTGTCGCACTCAAATTGACTTAAAATTAACTCAAAACGAGTGTGGTAATTGTGAAGAGGCCATCTTTTCGACCCCATAAGTATGCGTGAAGATACCGTATTCGTAATAAAAAATTGTATGTGCAAATTGTGCGAAGTTGTCAATTGCTCGCTCTAGCGAAAAATCGTTCAACTTCATACTATTTTCTTCACTTTTTTGCAGAGTTCAAAATTTTTAACAATCATTTGTTAATTTTGTTGCCAAAAATTTATGTAACTTGAGTAATGGCACTATTATTTTCATCACGGACACAACTTGGCGCGTGTCGTGCGTCCCAACATTTGTAGATCACGCTACCATATTTCTGTCTATAAACTGTTGCTAAATCACTTTTGTTCTAACCATGTCTAATGGCGTTTGACATGAAGATTATAATAATAGCAGTAGTGGACCCGACATACGGTTTTTTTTATTACAACCCCCATGACGTGGCTAGGCTTGTTTTTACTCGACTTCCAAAAACGAGGAGATTGTATGTTCGTTAATATACATATATATCTTTTACAATTTTTTTAAATTTTACATTATCACCTATTACTACATTTTTTTATAATAAAACAGTAAAATTGGCGTATATATACGTTTTATACTTTTACAAAATAATCAATGATAGTGTGCTAAATGGCAGTAAAGAACACAAATTGACATAAAAATTTAACATTTTATCCGTGTGCCTGTTTCTATGCGCTAATCTCCGGAACGGTAAAATAAATTTTAACTATTTTTATTCTATTTTATAGCTATTAAGTTTAGACAATATATAGGTTCCTTTTTATGCCGGGAAAATGTACAGTTCCCGCATTATATACAAATTTTGCACGACAAAGTTGCGGACAGTAACTGGTTTTACGGTGACATGCACTTACGACACTGAGCCAATTTGGATAAGTGAGAGATACTTTGAATCAGAAAGTATTGTATATGATACTTTTTTCTCGAAAATTCTCGAAATAAACGAACGAGGTCGAGAAAAACATGTAGATCTTATATTAGATTCCGTATAAGTATATTCAAGTCTATTCAGCTTGGGTAGAAAGCGTTACATCTTAACGTTTGCGGTGAAAAGTATTCAAAAGATTTGCATTCACAAAATTTGAGATGCAAAACGACTCGGAGATTTGAATTGCAATGACCCAAAGCCTTGGCCAAGTTTAAATTAAATTTTTTGTTACAAGAATCAAATTAGAAGTGAATTAATTCTGACTTTAACACTAGCCTTTGCTGGCGCATTTAGAGACGAACATCACTTGTCCATACTAATATTATGAATGGAAAAGTGTGTTAGCTTGTCCTTTCTTTACGCGCTCAAAAAAAGTAACCAATCGACCTAATTTTTGGCATAGGCCTAGTTGAAAGAATGGTGATTAACATTGGCTATTTAATAAAAGAAACCGACTAAGTATAAGTAGGACTCGCGTACGAAGGGTTCCGTACCAGTAGGTGGAAAAAAAATAAGAAAAACGTACTTCCCCCATACGGCCAACCATAAGGCCATTTATCCATCAACACCGACAACCGAGAACGAGGATATTTTCACCAGATAAAAAACAACTTTATGACATAGACTACAGGTTTCATTTTCCACTACACCTTTAATGACAGCGACGACATTAACGATGGAGCAATGTCGCTAGAAAATGAAACTTGTAGCCTGGATAATAAAGTTGCATTTTATCAGACCGAAACAATCTCGTTCTCGGTTGACGGTATTGGTGGACATGCGGCGTCACAGGTCCCATCCGTTCTATCAAGCAATAGCGCGATGTAGACTTAGCGACATCTATTAGTAAAAGAACAGAAACTGGCCGAAATCACGTTTTTCGTACAAAAGCCCTTTTTAAATATTAAATTTACTTTAAGTTTTTTTAATGATATTTAGGGGACAAACGAGCGAACGGGTTACCTTAAGGAAAGCAACTGCTGTCGCCCATGGACGAGTCGCTAGTGCCTTGTCGGCTTTATGAGGGAATAGGGCATGGGAATAGGGATAGGGGGATTAGGAAAGTTGGGCTACCGGTTAACTCACTCACTAAACGAAACACAGAACAGCGTCGTTTCACGCCAGTTTTCTGTGAGGCCGTGGTATCAATCCGTTAAAGCCGCTCCATTCGTGCCGAAGCATGGCACTCCCACAGCAAAAGTATTTTCGTTATGGCAGCAACAGATTTGCATAATCTGTAAAAAAATCTCTAGCATAGATCGATTATTTTATCTAGTTATTACTGTTCTTGAGATACAGCCTGGAGACAGGCAGACGGACAAGCTTCGAAGACTTAGGTCCCGTTTTTACCTTTATGTACCCAACCCTAAAAATAGGTACAAATATCCAAAATATATATATTTATTCCATTTATTTTGCCAGTAATATTAGTTCGGACGTATGGATTCACATACAACTTAGGCATTTTTAATAAAACACGAGAACGAAATGAACCGGTTAATTAAAATCATTACATGCCCATGTAAGTTCCAGTTTCTGTGTCAATGGGCGCCGAACTGGGTCGGATGCAAGATTTCACCGGCGCCCGTGTGCGCCAACCGGTTTATACCGGTTTTAATATACCGAAATTGGGTATTAAACATCCCTTACCGTCGAATTTTTATGGAATGGCAGCTCTAGTTGGATTTTTAATCGACGTGAAGCGCATCTGCTGTGCTCAATTTACTGGAGGCCCAACTTCTTATACTCAATTATTTTCTATTCATTATTTCTATGTACGCTTCACCACGTCAGTCAGTAAGTACCCGAGGGACTTATGTTCCAGGTACCAGACAACGGAAATATATTTAATACTTTTTTATAATCTACACATATTTAAGATATTTATTATATGATACACACATTTAATACATATCCATGATCCAGGAACATTGAAAAATTTATGGTCCGTCGATGGGATTCAAACCCGCGACCCCCGGCTGAAGCTAACAACGCGTTTACCAACTTAGCTACAGAAGTCGTCAAAATAAAATATGGCCTCACTCAAATTGTGTACTGATTTATATAGGATAGTTTCCATTTAAGTTTAATGTAATTTTTGTGCACAATAAAGTCATTTGTATATATGTTAAGATGTGTTTTAAAATTAATTTCATAATAATAAAAATATGCTATTGTACTAACAACGCCATCTATGTCTTAAGATGTGCACCTATAAAGATAAACTAAACGAATTGAGTGTCCGCATGTGTCCAGAATCTGAAATATTATATTTAAAAAGCTCTGTCACAGTCAAAGAATAGTTTAAGAAATCCATTGTCACAGCATTAAAAAAATCCATTGTCAAAGGATTAAAAAAAAAATTCGCGAGCCCTCATAAAGCTGCGCTTTTTCGCTAGTTTATAATATCCCTAGGGTCACTTAACGCCGTAACGTGACGCGACGATACGCATAAATGCACTTCTAAAGCTGAAAAGAAACCGATCGGATGCGGGTGACAGCCCATACAAAACGCCCACGACTGACGTTAGACGCGACTGATATACCCATTCAAAAACGTCCACGACTGACGTCAGACGCGACTGACATACCCATTCAAAAACGTCCACGACTGACGTCAGACGCGACTGACATACCCATTCAAAAACGTCCACGACTGATGCCAGACGCGGCTGACAGCCCATACAAAACGTCCGCAACTTACGCTTTATAGTTTGCACACATCAATGTACAATTATTATCTAGATAGCGGCTGTCAGTCGCGTCCGTAAGCCGCGCCCGTAAGTCACGTCCGATCAGTAGGTATTGAATTCAATTGTGTGAGACGTCATATCATTGCAGTCTGTCAATTCAATACAAAGTTGCTTTTAATAATGTAGTCTGACAATTAATTTCAGCTACGTTCCTAAGTTGTTTTATAATAAAGTGAATCTCGGAGATTGGATCCGAGACACCATATCGAAAGCAAATATTATTGCGATGAAAAAGTTAGATTTCTTTAAAAATTCTTTGCATCTCGGTCTGAGATTGCCGATGTAAAAAGAAATGTATAGCTTAAAATATCATTTTGAATTTGTGATAGTTTAAATTCATATTCTTGGCTCGCTGCTGCACATTTGTAAATAAAATTACCGAACCCGTCCGACATTGTCCTGCCGGGATGATGTCGGAAATGACTTAGTCATTTTATAGTGTGCAATGCGTATTATAGTCCAAATATTTCTTACGCCGGTTCTTCTCACCAGGTTAGTTCCCGAACCGGCGGTAGGCACCGTAGTTACGATGTTCGGTTTTTTTTTTTTAATTACTCCGAATAAACAAAGAATAATTTGAATTTCACTGCAATATAAGAAAATCGAATTTCTGCATGAGTTATGTTGCGTAGACAATACTTGAAATAGGATATTGTACAAAGAGCATTCTCTACAATAACATTCAAACTAATACTGATAAAGTAATGCAGAACCACAGCCTAACCACTAGACGGATCGGGTTGAAATTTGGCATGTACGTAGATTTCATCTCGCAGATATATCTGCTAAAAAAAATTCTGACAAATTCTGCCCCAAAGGGGTTGAATTAGAGGATTTCTTAACCGCGTGTGAAAAATCAGGGTATTAATAAAAAAGTGTGTTTATTTCTTTATTTATTTGTTTGTCCTTCCCTCATGCTCAAATGAAGCAACCAATCGACTTCATTTTTGGCATACACTCAGTTGAAAATGGATGCTCTCCATATTTTACGTACGTTATTACATAGAATACTTTTAAAGTTATAAAAAGATTTTACCGTTATAAGGTTTATAAGAATTTTCTAATGATGCCTGCAACTCCTTTATGGCGTGGGAACCGTATATTTTTCCGGGTTTAAAAGTATCCTATTGTCTTTCCCCGGTACTCCAAGTGTCAAATTTCAGCAAAATTAGTTCAGTTGTTTGAGCGTGAAGAGGTAACAGACGGACGGGCATTTCGCATTATAATATTAGTATGGATATATGGATTCGCTATTTTTACGCGATTTTCGGCGACCACGGTTGTAATTGCCAGTAAACGCTATTGCATTAAGGCCCGGTTTACATTTCATTAAGTAAAGTAGCGAGTTAAAAAAACGGTCCGCTAAAAATTTAGTAGTAAGTACTAAGTGACGTTCAAACGTAGGCGTAGTAGTTAAGTAAGTTGCTGGTTCGATAACAAGATAAGTCTCCATAAATTGTTAAATTACTGTCTAAAAACTAATTACCTATTGTATAAAAATTTTTGATAAATTAAATATTAATATGAACAGTACTTAACTCAAAAGTCTACACGCTGGTGAGATAAGTTTTAAGCGGGGTCGGGAGACGCGAGAGGGATAGCACTTAGCACTTAACTCTCCAGAAAATTGGATGGCGTTCTATTTTAGTCAACTTAATTAACAACTTACAACTAAACTCGATTTTACTGTTCAAACGTCAAAAATAACTAAACTCGCCGATCGTGCAAGTTAACTTGCAACTTAACTAAATTAAGTGTAAATCGGCCCTAAGTTTCAATGAAAACATTTTAGTCAACTCATTATGAATAACGATTTTCCGTCCGTATAATCGGAAGAGAGTTCGCAAGTGCGTGAAATCGCTTTACACGCCGGATACACTTGTTTCGTATATTTCAGTCATAATTACGCATAATTTTACGTAAATTGTTACTACGGGTTACTATAAACTTGATAAGCTTCAGAATAAGGAAGACGCGTATAAGACAAAAATTATCGAATGCATATTATTATGATAGTGGGCTAAAAGATGTGCAGAATGATAAAAACTGAATTTAATTTTAAAAAATTTTAAACTTTTGAGGAATAAGTAAGATATTAGCGGTTTAAGTTTTCCACCCATCTCTTTCTCTTAAAACGTTAATTAGTATGAACTTTGTATGCAGCTTATGGAATTTGATGTCACAATTAATATCAGATCTCTCTTTCTAACTGACTACTTTAAAGGAATATAACTTTGTTGTTTTCAATTTTATCAAAAATTTAATTGGACTATATCTTTGTATATTAACGATAGATTTACTTAAACAAAGAATAAGAAATTATGCATATTCCATATCATATAAGCACGGAAACCGTACGTTTCTCTGGATGAAAACCATCTTATAATCTACATAAATTAACTCGCTGTCAAAACATGTGTTATTTCTATACAAAACGTGATCGACAACAAAGTGTCGTGACTGTTGACAATCGTGGTTTGTATAGAAATTTGACAGAGGGTTAATGAGCGGTACCGCCAATCTTGAGCAAATTCACAATAGATTTCTTTTATGCATCTTCCACTTAATCTATCTTGTTGTAAAAACTTTCGCTGTCCCCATACTAAGCCTGCTGGTATGCATGACGACTGCAAATATTTGATTAATTAAGAACTCATTTTTTTTTATCATACTTAAGGTGCAAGTGAGCACACGGGTTACCTGATGGAAATCAACTACCGTCGCCCATGGCCCCTTGCGACATCCAAAGAGTCGTAAGTGCGTCGCCGACCTTTATGAGGGAATAAGGAATGGGAATAGGGATAAGGGAAGTTGGGCCACTGAACGAAACACAGCACAATGCCGTTTCACACCAGTCTACTGAGGGGCCGTGGTATCTTTCCGGTCAAGTCATCCCATTCATGTTGAAGCGTTGTTCTCCTGATAAATCTTCTCTCCTGATAAATCTACTCGCTTATCCACAATACGTTATTTTGTGGTTATCGCGGACGTGGATTCGAATTTCAAATGCCTGGAAGGCTAGTTAGCCCGACCGTCGTTGTCCTGTTCTGTGAGGCTGGTACTACGACCACGGCCGGCCCATTTGTGCCGATGGCTCTCCCACGGCAAATTCACATTGGCTCCAAACATATTACGCAATAAAGACATAAACACGCCCAAAATAACAGTCCCACACGACAAAATAACTTTTAATAGTAGCGCGGCACGAACTTTGGTAACTTTTACAGAGGGGTATGAAACTTATGTATGGGTTCATTTTGTCATATCGACCGTTAAGAACCAAATACTGCTATCTACTTTTTTTGATTATTGGTTTTTTGTATAGGTCTACTAACAATATGTTTTTCTCGTTATCTATTCTATATATATAAAAGAAAGTCGTGTTAGTTACACCACTTATAACTCAAGAACGGCAGAACATATTTGGCTGAAAATTGGTAGGGAGGTAGCTTAGAGCCAGGAGACGGACATAGGATACTTTTTATCCCGTTCGACAGCGTTCGATTTTCCAATTAAAAAAAAAACACAATCTGCTTATTTATTGCCATTAAGGCGAAACAAAGTTCGCCGGGTCAGCTAGTTTCTAATAAAAAGTGTGGTGACCAGTAATAAAGTTTAGTATTTTATAATAATATCACGTGTATAAATAATCCATAACTATAATATTAAATTTATATACATTTTTTTTCCTCTCCTGTAAAATTGAGATTTTGTAGATTGCAGTATTTAGTTCTTAACCGTCAATATTCATCTTGTTCCTGATTGATGCTTTTATTAATGTTCCTATATTCGACGACCTCTGTGGCTGAGTTGGTAAGCGCGTTGGTAGCTGAAGCCGGGGGTCGCGGGTTCGAATCCCGCCGACGAAACAAAAAATTTTTCAATGTTCTTGGATGGTCTTGGATGTGTATTAAATATGTGTATCATTTCCGTTGTCTGGTACCTGTATCACAAGTCCCTCGGGTACTTAGCACGGGGCCAGACTGACGTGGTGTGAAGAGTCCATAGATATTATATTATTATATTATATACCCGAGTGTGCCAGAAGCAGTGTTATGTTTTTCGAGAGTATGTATGTATGTATAATTGTTTGGCACGCCCTGCAGTCTGAACGGATTGATGGATTTTTTAAGTATGCCGTATCGTTAGATTTGTCTTGAGAGCTCAAGTAACATTGGGTACATTAAAAATTAAAAAAAAAAAACAAAATGGCGGGCGTTTTTCTTGAACCTCACAATTTTGATGTCAAATTTTCTGTGAGGCCGTGTTATCACGCCGGTCGAGCCGGCCCATTGGAAGCATGGCTCTCCCACGGCGATGAGCACCCGTATTATGTACATGAGATAGGAAAATGTCTCACTGGTACACGCCTCCATCGGGGTTCGAACCTGCACCCTCTCGAGTGCGAACCAAAGCTCTTACCTATTAGGCTACGGATGCGTTTTATCAATCATCTTCTGTTCATACAAGCCACATTTCTTTTTCATTTTCAGCGATTACTTCTTGCTTATTCTAGAGTTTAATAATTAATTTTGATACACAATAAGTATTTCTTATCAAACAATATAATTGGTCGCTAAAATAATGACAAAGTCTTAAGCTGTCACCGGCAATGCCGCGGATCGATAAGGTTAATTTAACGAAACGATCACCGAGCGGATTAGTTGTAATGAATAAAGCCTTTGATACACCACCGAGTGGCTTACTTGATAAGGGGCGTGACCATAAATTAGGTAGGCTTAAGGGCCCTCACACACGCGCCGATCGCACTGACGGCTGATGGGACGCGCTGTAAAAAATCTCTGTATATCATTTCATACTTTTATCTTATATACTTATATCCTCATCCATACTAATACTATAAACGGGAAAGTGTGTTTATTTTTTTTTTTCCTTCTATTACAAAGCATCCAATCGACTTGATTTTTGGTTTAGATTTAGATGAAATTTTTAGTTGCATATACGCTACTTTTGGTTATTAAGAAATTTCCCGTTTTTTTTAAAAAAAATCTTTACCAATTTACGAATTCCCCGCGAGCAAGGCCGCAGGCAAAAGCTAATTTTGTTTTAAATCTTAAAATATATGTTTTTATATTTTGCTTTTATAATCCTCCGTATGAAGCTTACGTATTTATCTATAAAATGCGAGAAATTTTAATAAAAGCATTCATTTATAATGTATTACATTTTGAGGTTCGCAAAATTTCACAGATTCCATTCCAAGCAATCGAGCATATTTTATACTATAGTTTTTACAAAAAAAGTAAAACTGACTTAACTATTATTAAAAATTTTACAGTCCCCTAGCGGTCACTTACGGAACTAAAATTTGTCATACTAAAAATGTTGAGTTTCGAGTATCGATAAATACTATTACGTCAAACTCATTGTTGTAGAACTAACAAAATGATAGACATCAGAAAAATAATCCGCCATTCTTTGAATTAATGTTTTGCGAAAAATGTCTATATCTCTTTGTCTAAATAAAACGTTAACATTTGGATAACTACGAGTTAAATTTAGTCAAAACTCCGCCATTTTGGTTTCTATATTTTGATGTATCTAGTGTCAATGTCACGTGACACCTCTCAAAATGCGAACGTAACGGTCTCAAGCCAAAATCCAAAAAGCCGTTTAGGCTGCAGAGTGTGCCAAATCATTATACACACATATATACTCTCGAAAAACATAGCCCTCCTGGCGCAGTCGGGTGAAAATCACCGAAATAGGGAAGACATTTTAATACATAGAATGACAAGACGATATTTATGAGCCTCCACCGAATTAATATTCACGAAACGCTCTCTGAGTGACGGCACAATTCTAGCGAAATGGAGTCGAACTATTTCTTTATCATTGTAATGTGATTACTTTTCTGTGTCGTCAGTTAACTATAGTCTTTTTGCTCAAGATCGGCGGTATGGTTCATTAAGCGTCTGTCAAATTTCTATACAAACCGCGTGCGTCAACAACAAAGTGACAACAACAATGTTTACAATCGCGTTTTGTATAGAAATGACACATTTTTTGACAGAGGGTTAATGAACTATACTGCCGATCTTCTGCGAATGCATAACACCAACTCTAGGATGGCGTCAATGATTTACTTATAATATAAACTAAGTTTTATCCACGGCGTCGCTCGCGTAGAATTCGAAAATCACATGAAATGCAAATATTTTCGAAACTTGTTTTCCTAGACCAAAAGCCTATGTTACTCTCCGTTCTTTCATCTAAGTCTATGCCAAAAATAGTTTTTTTTTGGTTCTATTTTTACCCTTTGGCTATACAAGTGTAAAAACGCGAAACTCCAAGTATCCACGCTGTGTTTTAAGAACCATGAATCAAACATAACATTTAACGTTTTATTTTTTAAGTCATAAAGCAATGCGTATAAAAGTTCTAAATCGAGGACACATTCTGATCCATCAATTAACAGTAATTGACTGATTGACTTTTCAATTTGGCGGGATCGGATGATAAGGGTTATGAATGACCTGATTCATCTAGTTTTCTATCCCTAGATCTTGTGTGTCCTATAAAGCTGACGCGGACGTGCCCAAAGCTAGGTCATGTGGAAAAATTAAGAGCTCGTGTCGCACAGCTGGCAAGCGCGAGATGGGTTTTTCGATGGGGTTCCGTAGTAATATATAGTTAATTAACGACTTCCAAAACGGATAAGGTTCCTCAATTTTTTTTTATTTATTTATATAAAATGAGAAATTTATATATTCAATATATAAAATGACAAATACATATGATTTACCTATGACACGAAAAAAACAAAACCACTGAGGCTTATCAATTCTACCGTACTTAATTTTTTTTAGTCCTTCCCGTTTCTTTTGGTCTTTTTTTTTTAGTTTTGTATGATTATTTTAATCGACATATATACTTGAAACATAGTAAGACTGGATATTTGCAATTACTTTTAAAGGATACTCGTTTTATCACGTAAGCACTCTAAAACTATGAATTTCTTTATGATATAATCTATCTTTGTTCTCCATTCCCGGCCATTAAAATGCCCCTCATTAAACATCATTTTCTCCATCCCAATATAACATTATTACAAGCAAATAAAAGAATCATACCATTTTAGGAAAATATTGCAATAAAAGATGAACTTTAATTATATTATTAAAGTTAGAGGTATTTAATAATATCTATGGACACTTCACACCACCTTAATCTGGCCCGTGCTAAGTACCCGAAGGACTTGTGTTACGGGTACCAGACAACGGTAATATATTTAATATTTTTATACTATATTTAAGATTTTAATTATATAATACACATATTTAACATACATCCATGACCGAGGAACATTGAAAAACTTTTTGTCCCGTTGACGGGATTCGAACCCGCGACCCCCGAAAGCGCTCAACCACTGCGCCACAGAGTTCTTCGTGGTCCAATAACATTGGTATGTAAATACAGATCGCAATATTCTATTTCACGGACATGTAGACGCAGCCACGTTCTAGCAACTTAGCTTAGCATACGGAACTCCAAAAAGGGGAATAGGTAAAGTTACATAAGTCAGAGCCAGCAACGTTTGTTTTTCAGAATTTCTTTCTTTGTTTTACATTCTTTGCAGTCAGCGTTCCGTGCTCTTTGTGCTTTTATTTACTTTTATAGTCTTATTTGTTTCTTTTAAAAGAATGCCACGTATGATTGTCTCAAAGACTATTTCGTGATTCTGGAGATCTGCTTTTGGTTAAAATTTTCTTAAGGCAGTAACAATAGCTTGTTATTATAAAAAAATTGTAACTGAAATTTAAGTTTTTTGTGAATTCTATTGCCTCTTAGGGTCGATTTACACAGCTGCGTTTCATTCATTCAAAAAAAGTATTATCGCCTCTGCCTTAATTTTCTTTTTCTTTATTCGTGCCTGTTTATCATATGTTGCAACCACAGTTTGCAAAGTTGTTTAACAGTTAGTACCATAAAACTTTAAAAAAAATACTCTGCTTTTGCGGTTTGCATAAATTCATACCTTCATCATACCTTCGAAATCCACACCACCAAGTCTTTTCTCCGTACTTGTCTATATATTAATGCACAAGCGGCAAACTTTGCATCCCTTTTTGCGAAAGACGCCTTAATGTCGTAATGTAAAAGCATGAAATTCTTACCAGTTATAGTTGACATGGAAGAGGAGCTTGGAATACCTATATAATTAAAAAATATGCTTTAATATTGCACATTTTTACTAAATATAACGCTACTAACGCTATTTTGATATGACACGATAATCATACACAAAATACTCTTTTGTTTATGGTCTAAGTCTGTGATTTTTTTTTTAACATTTAATGGCCTGGTAACCGATACCTTTATACCAAATTGAAGTCTGTGATTAAATTGAGAAATATTTATTGTCGAATTTCGACCACAGGGCGACCTCTAGTATTGTGTATTACGCTATAAGATTAATAGCTGCGAGCATAATTTATCTTGACGACAATTTTCCGTATACCAAAATCTCTGGTGAGAGCAAACGCCTGTTTCCAAAAATACACATAAATCTTCGGCATCCATGTTACGTATTCTTGGAATAAATTCAATGATAAATAAATTCTTAAAATTCGGCAACTCAGAAAAACTTAAACATTTTACGAGGTGTAGCATAGCAAATCAGCTACAAATAAAATTTTAAAATATAGTTTATGTGGGCTCTGTCAATTAATGCAATGCCTAGTGCTTTCCTGCAGTTATAGCATGGCGTCAGGAGACATAAAAAAGTATATTATTTTTTTTAACAAAAAATTAAAAATTTTTTGTTAAAAAACAAAAACAATAAAAAAGAAACTAAAAAGTATTAAATAAAATTTATTCTTTAATAGTGCCTGTTTCAGAAT
>JAOTAV010077710.1:0-12785 GCA_026546445.1 Cyclargus thomasi | reverse complement strand
TACAACAAAGCAAAAATTTTGAAAATCGGTTCACAAACGCCGGAGCTATGGTTGAACATACATAAAAAAAAAAAAAATAAAAAAAAAAAAAATATCCACAGCCGAACATATAACCTCCTCGTTTTTTGAAAGTCGGTTAAAAACTGCCGACTGTGTGTAAGTACTATGAGTCAGTTTTCAGCTCCAGGACTGTCGACAGTCACCTAGTTATACATACAGAAAACTATTTAATAGAAACTAGCTAACGTTTTCTAGTATTTAAATAAAACACCTTCAACTCGGATATGGTTTCAACTTTTTAAACAGCAATAAAGCCTTTTCGAAGAAGGTATATATTTTATCAGGGATTTATCGGTTCGAGTGTACTTCGAAGAGCTTACCCCTCAGCTACAGATCTTAAAACAACTTTTCTCGCGTCTAACTTCTGATACTCTACAAAATTCCATGTCACTGAACAATTTTGCATAAAGACTTCAAAAACAAATTAGCTTTTACGAATTGTAATTGGTCAATTTTGTTTTATTTTCAGTATGGTCATTTTTGAGATTCCGTAATCGAATGCTAAAAACGGAACACTATTATCTCCCTGTTTGAAGCTGAAAACAAACTGATCGGACGCGACTGCCAGCCCCTACAAAAACGTCTGCGACTGACGTCAGACGCGGCTGACAGCCCATTCAAAACGTTCGCGACTTACGCCCTATATTTTACACACCTCAATGTAAAATTATCATCTAGATCGCGGCTGTCAGACGCGTCCGAATGTCGCGTCCGATAAGTTTGTTTTCCACTTTATTCCATAAACCACGTTAGCTATGACAGTTATTAATAACAAATTACGTACATATCTTTATATATATAATTCTTCTGTGAGTGTGTATGTCACTGAACTTCTCTTAAACGACTGGACCGATTTCGATGAAATTTTTTGTGTGTGTTCAAGGGGATCTGAGAATGGTTTAGATTCACAAAATAGTTCGGCAGGACAACGTCTGCGGGGTTGACCCCGCAGGCGTTGTCTAGTGTATAAATAAAACATAACAACTTCGTAACGTAGGTATGTGTAGAAATATAATAACGGCGTTTACAAAATATTCAAATATTTTTCAAAATAAATATTTTTTATCCAGGTATTCAATTTAAGCGTACTTTAGCCTCTCAAAAAGATACCGATAAAGATCTTTTGCATGACCAAGAACGAGCTCAACCGGACATGAAACCGAAAGACCGAACCGGAAGTCTGATGATATCGCGCTATAGCCTAGCCTTCGAGGGCTAAATTTATATTCATTGCATATGCACTAGATAGACCCAACGTTGTATAGGATAAATAGAAACAGAAGGCGAGCTTTACGTGCCGTTCTTAAACAAGTAACTTAGCAAAATATCTTTGTTTATACTAAATACTAATATTATAAAGAGGTGGGGTTTGAGGAGGGTAATCTCCGAAGATACTAAACTGATTTCAAAAATTTTTTCACCATTGGAAAGCTACATTCTTTGAGATTGCTATAGGCACATTTTTATTTTGAAATAAATTTGTTTTCAAACACATAAATCAAGACAGATCTTTTCGTGCGTGCGCTGAGCTCCCCGTTGATTATATGTGTATACAATGTACTACAATAATATAGGTTTTTTGTCGAACTCTTTTCTTCTTCTATCTTTTAAAAGAAATCAAAGTGTTGTGAAAAAACGCGTACCCGCCGTATGCGCCACGCCGCGTGCATTTGAAGGACATAAAAAACGAAAAACAAATAAGGAAGGGTCTACCTACCTTACATAAATTACTACTTAGTATAAATATCTTATATAAATGTAGCACTAGCGACCAATACGGGCGGCCACTTTAGATTCGATACTTGCCGTTTTTTCGAAATAAAAATAAGTTTGATTTTTTTTATACAAGACCAGTCAACATATATCAGTCAACGCTGGCCACCCGTATTTGCCGCAAGTGTTAGCTTCATATAAACTAAGTCTTCTGCTTCCACTTCTCCTATAACGTATAGGTACAGCGGCGATAACATCTCGCATTAACAGAAATCGCGCGGTTTACTGCCGAGAGGCATGCAACTGTACGGGCGTGTGTTCGCGAAACATGCTCCTATCAGCCATCGTGTTTGCCACTAAATTAACCAGATTTACTACAGACATGAATGCCTCTAAATATTTACTGTGTTCACTTTCTTAGACTCTAAATTTACCCGACTGCTAAGCGATAAAAGTAGTCTGGAGGTGCCGCCAGAGAATTTACCGGCACTTTTTTTATGATATTTAGGGGGCAAGCGAGCAGACGGGTTACCTCATGGAAAGCAACTGCCGTCGCATATGGACACTCGCGACATCCGAAGAGTTTCAAGTGCGTTGCCGGCCTTTATAAGGGAATAAGGATGTATAAGAATTGGCCGGGTGTACCAAGCCTAACCGAGAGGTCGCATCCGGTAGCGAATTAACATAGTCCGGACAAACTCACCCCTGAATAAATTTCGTTATATCTTTTTGAATATTATCGGTATAGCTCGAATTTAAGTATAGAATGACATGAACATCTATGAGTTGCGACGTCTAAATTAGTAGGTCTACTAATTTAGACGTCGCACCTCATAGTTTGGAAATCCAATACTTCGCCAGCAACAAGTTCGAGCCATTAATTTAGTGCCAAGTTGGTAATTTCACTCCGTGGCAGTTACGCAAGCTGCATCCTTCCGGGGGGAGGGTCGTTCAATATTTGATTGTGAATGGAATCTGCAAAGGTCAAGACGAGTCGACTGCGGCTATTTAATTTCCGGCCTGTCGACCTCGGCCCGCGGGCGACAGGCTCGCCCCACAGCAACAGGGGCCCAGGGGCAGGCTTGTGACAGTTATAGTACTGTCGATTCTATTTCTACAGAGTGGGGATGTAACGTGGAAACTTTTTAGATATTAACTTGGTACCGTTACTAGCTATTGCACTAGCAGTGCCGTGTCCACTTTAACTGATGTTAATGTAAAAAGCCAATGTTTATCGATTCTCAGACCTACGAAATATGCTCAAAGACAACACATAAGACACAAGCCTATTTGAATTAAATGCTGTTACCTCCATGGACCAATCTATCTCTTATAATATGTTGACATTATAACACTCTCGTCATCTTCCTCTTTGCCCAATTTGACTAAAACTGTTACCCCTCAGCCACCACATTCCGTTGTTCGGCGAGGGTCAGCGCAGCTGGGAGTGGCAGCACGCGGCGTGGCTGGGCGGGGAGGGCGCGCTGCTGCTGGCGGCCGACAACGAGGTGCTGGCCCGCCCCGCACCGCCCGCCCGCCGCGCCCCGCTCCTGCGACTCACCACCGACGCCAAGCCCGGCGCCGTCTACAACGGCGTCTCAGACTGGCTGTATCAGGGTAATTTGTACTACCAGATTACAATCTAAATGCTTGATGCGCTTGATTTAATAAGGTCTTGGCCCGCTTTTACATGCATACTTTCACCGGGCCCTCTTATGCCCGTGTTTACGTGTAACCGTCTATACAAGTCAATACATTACTAAGACGGTTGTCGTGTTTATAGTATGTAAGCACGGGCGACATACGGTCGCCGTGTTATGTGAAAGCTCACAGTTACTCCTACATTACTATACTTGACCCGGGCGCGGCGAACGTCTGGCGAACGTGCGCACGGTCCAGCTGTTTTACCTCATACCGGCCAAGTTGACAGATATTTTGACCGTAATGTTACTTGTGAGACACTTTTGGACAGTTTACATTGCATTCTACGATTTACATGATACAGTAACCGGTGCTTAAATTTTGCATTCTTTATAAGCGTTCACTACGGCGATGATATCCACACTTCCATAAAGTAGACGATGATGATGTAGAATTTCATGGTTTTTATAGTGTGAATGCGGCATTATATTAGGCAAGTATTTCCATGATATTCAGTTCAAAACTTTTGATTTCACAATTTCCATAAATTCCATACGGTGCAACAAAGACAAAATTTTTCGCTGAACTAATAAAAAGTTGCGTCCATTTTTCACTCCCGAATTTAAAAGCTAAAAGTTCCAGGAAATAACACGCAAGAGATATTAGAATATATAATTTATTGAATGAAAAATGGCTTTGGAAAAATCCTATTCACGTCGTAGTGCGGACGTGAGCTGCTCCTTAGCAGTGCTGCATATAAAGTTTTAACAAGAAATGAAGCATTAAATATTATTTCAAACTTTATAAAATGATCACTGAACGTTACTTAAAGAAGATCGTTATACTCTTCCATTTCTTAAAATGTGATGTTACATTTTCAAGTAGAAAAGATCGCGTCACGCAAGAAAATATAGTAAAAAAAACGTTTAAAAAGTATATCATACTTCTTAATATAATTAGAAATTCAACTATTTATTATTATATTATTATAATATTCCGCCTCTCGAAACAAAATTAACTTTATAATATGATAACATAATATTTCGAAACGAATCCCGCAAGTTGCGGTATTATCGGCACAACTTATGCGAGCGGTTTCCAACTGCACTCCAACAAATTAGTTCTGGAGAATCTATTAAATTCAATCATAGTGAATTGCTTTTATTACATCGCTAAAATTCCTATTATTTATGTGAAATGCTTAAAAAAGTTGAGATTACAATACCTTAAAATAAATATAAATAATTGGGTTTTCTTCGTGTTCCATAAAAGAAAATTTACTTGTGTAGATATAAGATGTGTGTCATTTAGTCGGGTTATCTCAACATCAACGGTAATCATGATCTGCCCGGCGCCCGCTAGGTCCGCCTAAAAATCAACTATAGAACATTCAATACAATTGGTTCTCGAATAATTATATACCTTTACTACTTACCCGCGGCTTTGTCCGCGTAGAAATTATTTATCACACGAGAGATATTAAATCGAAATAAAAAGTATTCTAATTTAGGTCAGCTAACTTACCAAATTTCTAAATATATATGACGTTATTGACAAACAAACAAACTTTCACGGTTATGAAAGGACATCGAAACCCGAACCCAATTTTCAAAACACGAGTTTTAGGGTTTTTGCTAAATAAAACCCGGTTACGGGTACCCGGGTAAAAAACCGAAAAATCTTTTTCGTTTTTTTTTTAAATTTCAAATAAACAGTATTTTTAATAATCTGTTGTTTTTCTGCAACTCCAGTCAGTGTATAAGAATGAGAAAATAAAAAAAATGGCTCAGATAAAAAAGTTTCTTTAATCACATTTTTATTGTCTTTGCTCAAGATATTTATCACAATTGCAACAATCAGTCTTTAATGCTCAATTCAATATCAATTCAGATACAAACAATGAATCAATTAAAAATACGAAATAAAGAATGGCGACAAACCCAATTCAAAATATAAAAAAAAAGTACTTAAGAAAGTTTTAACTGTTAATAAAAGAAATTTAAACTCTTATTTACGATTTTTTTTTTAAATTTAAACTCTTATTTACGACAAAAAAACGCGGTTTTCCATTTTTCAAACCCGGGTTTTTCCGGGGTTTCGAGTTTCGGGTAAACCCGGTCTCGATGCCCTAATTATGATATTAATTTATTATATTGATAACACAGAAGAGGTGACGAAGAAGTCGTCAGCGATGTGGGGCTCGCTGGACGGCAAGTTCGTGCTGTACGCGCAGTACAACGACAGCCAGGTGTCGGAGCTAGTCTTCCCGCGGATCAGCGAGGCCATAGGGGGCGCGGGGGCGGCGCGCACGGGCTTCCTCGTGCCCGCCAACAGCACCCCCGCTGTGTTCCCCGACCACGTCACCGTGCGGTACCCCACAGTGAGTATACAGAGAGTAACAATGAACGATACTTTAGGGTTTGTGTGTGGAATTCACTGTGAGAGCAGCGCTGAAATAGTTACTTTTATTTTTATTTAAAGGACTTTTCTGGTTGTGTGTTGCCCGTGCGTATATTTTGTTAGCATTCGGCATGCTCCCTGGCAGTGTTGCCCACATGACAGGAAAAATATTTACAGGAATTATAGAACGCGCGGCGATGACACGCCTGACAGGAAAAGTGCTCTAATATTGATAAAAATACGACAAAAGATATAGTGTAATTAATAACATGTAGCGTTCTGTAAAACCTCGATCTAAGGTTTAGAAGAAAACTCATTATTTGAATATTCGCAAAAAGAATACGAGACACTGCGGCCGACTTGAGGTAAAAGCGCGCTCTTTAGAATAACACGAATTCAGTTACAGTTTGCCCTCGGGTATTTATGCAGAATTCACAAGCAAAACTTACAATATTTCATTTAAAATCTTAGCAGCGGACGAAACAAAAGTTGAAAATGCTGAGCAAAAAAACATTTAATAAACGGCACTTAATTCTCAGTTAAAAGAAACAAAGAACACAATGTGGTAGACGATAGCACCGCTTTTTATGTTAATTTTCCCCGCAACAACCGCGCTGGGAAAAAAACACAAGTTATTTAAACTGCACCCGCAAAAGTGAAATAAAATGAACACAAAATTCAATAAGATAAACTCATACATGGACCCTTTTCGTTAAACAAACGTACCTGTTATTAACACAGTTGTTAAGATGTTCAAATCACTTTGCCGATTCAAATATTACCATTTGCATTGAGAGTTTAAGTTGAAACAGATGAGCAACGACGTACCATAGAAACTATATACGAATAATACATAAGTAGCTTTTGCCCGCGACCCCTCCGCGTGGCGTAACGAAAATGAGAATTGTTATTTTCCTGCTTTTCTCTTGAATTTTTACCTGAATTTTCTTTGTTTACAAACTTCACGGAGCCCGGGACTATTCTAACTAATGCAGAACTGTCGAAATGGTGCGTGTGTTCTGAAGTTATGGCGTCAGGAAGTAATACCCGACTTATTTTTAAATAATAGATGAACACGTATGCGTATTAGATATTTTAGAATAGTTAGCTTATATAATAACATAAGTAATAATAATAATGTGTAGGAGCTCTACAATATTAATTTTCTGTATTTCAATAAAAGGATTCCTGCTCCCACCTAAGTTTTTATAACTTCCATCAACATACATTCTATTGCGTTAGGATTTTTAAAATATTCACCATATTCACAATAGCAAGTTCACTACTCCGTTACATTTTTTTACTCGAAATCTACCCGACATCGTATATGATACTATAAAACAGTTTTCATATAAAACAGGTTTCAACAGATGATAATCTGTTGAAACCTTTTCCACACGACGCTTTTACCCATATTAGTGGTTTCCTCGACATCTCCGTCCTCAACTAGACTCTACAGCAATCCTTGAGGATTTTTTGAAAACACATGACATTTTCAAGGATCCACGGTTAACTCGAATAAAAGTAATCTCGACTAAAAGTAGAGGTGGTAATGATATCCCTACGTATGAGGCATCGATGTAGAGGCTCATACAACCTGTTGCTTGTAGCCGGGCAGCTCGATACCGCGGGTGAAGCTGTGGATCGTCGGTGTGCTGAACGTCACGACGCTGCCGAGGTGGGAGGTCCGCCCGCCGACCACGTTAGACGGAATGTAAGCATTCATTTGAGGACCCGACAGAGGTTTTGGGTTGATTTGTGAATCTAAACCATTCATCATCTTAATAATTTCATCAACATTTCACCAAAATCGGTTCAGTCGCTTAGGAGGAGTTCAATAATAAACGCACGCTAAGTAAAATTTTATATATTTAGATACGGATGTAAGAGATGTAAGCATTTAACATGTCCGTCTTGAGGTACTACGAAGATAGAGTAGGAACTAGGACGAAAACCTAAAATATAGTACGCTAAAAATTTAATCGGCTTAATGGCTTAAAGGTCGCCTTTCAAAACAGGCGTCTACTAATCTAATGATAGCCGTAATCACTATAGACGCTTGCTTCGTAATGCTTCCTTTAGGGTGAAGAATTACACTAAGACACATAATTACCTTTACAATCACATTAAAAAGGTACCGATTCTATTGTTTTTCAAGTCTCCGGCATATTAATTTTCTCATGCACGAATATTATAAAAGTTCGGGGAGCACAGGCTGCTATGTGGAGTGTTTTTTATTCATCTTAGCTCTATTTTCTGAATCGATAACTCCGAATTCTTTTCCAGGGAATATTATCTCATATCAGCCCAGTGGGTGGGCCAAGAAAACTCTCATATAGGTGTAGTGTGGATGAATCGAGCTCAGAACCTTACTGTATATAGCAGTTGTTATGCCCCTAACTGGACGTGTACAGAGGTAAGTCTTTGGTTCTATTAATTAAATTAATTTACATACTATACTTAAATCTACGTTTTTTAAATAAATATTTTTTTATGGAAATGTTAAATTAAATTAATTTACATGTTATACTTAAATCTAAATTTTTTTTATTAATAATTTTGTTGGCTACCCTTTTTTTTCATAATAATATTTAAGAAATGTTTAACTAATCAAGGTTCGCTGTCCCTTTCTGTCGTTTGACATTTTAAATATTCCAGAAAGGGACTGCGAATCTTGACTACTTAAGCACTGTTTAAATATTTTATATGAGGCAAATGTGTAAGTTTAAATCCGTATATTGGAGCAAAAACAAGACGCCAATGGGATGTTCCGTACCCAAAGGGTAATAAAAACGGGACCCTATTACTGAGACTTGGATGTCTGTCCGTTGATCTGTCTATCTATCTAGATAGACAGACAGACGCCTATCTGTCTGTCCGTCTGTCTGTCTGTCTGTCTCCAGACTGTATCTCAAGAATGGCAAAAGCTATAAAGTTGAAATTTTCGTAGAATATGTATTTTAGTTGCCGCTATAACAACAAACAATGAAAACAAAATTACATATAAAATTGAACATTTAAGGGTGGCTCTAGTACAACAAATATGTTATTTACTATTTCCTTCCAATAGATTGATAAATTCGACACGCTTTCTCATTGGCTGCAGTCTAAGATGCTGGTATAACGCATCGGTCTCCTCGGACTTCAAATCCTACCTTTACAATTCAATAAAACAATTTTTTGCCTATTTTTCTTGTACGAAACCCTTCGTGTCCAACTCGCACAATCGCTTTCAAGTTTTTTTTGAGACAACTCGAATGGCTAGAATTATTTAATATTATTTAATTTTAGTATTATTTAATATTATGGTTGTACTATAATATTAAATCAAGCCTTTTATATCATAGTATAAAAGCTATACACATTCAAATTATTCAGTTATTTCCACTATTGAGTTTCGTTAACCGTAAATTTAGCTGTTTAAGAGCCGTAAAAGCGATCGGGGTTTTATTAAGCTGTGAATACATGGACCCTAAAACAATAGCCAATAGCCATACGTGGTTCGATTATACCAATACAGCAATATCGGTAACATTTCGGTGTGCACAAACGTTTATAAAGCGGGATAACGTCTTTTATGACAGCACAACGCATGGAAATCCGCTTTGAATATGATAGTTAAGCTTTCAAATATTGTTATTACTTATAGCTGGCCTTATGTGTAGATCATTGCTTTATTCTGCCATACATTTCTATAACTTGTCTCAAACGATTAAGGCTACGCACTACAGGTAGAGTGTACTTACTAAAAGAAAAAAAATACAAGTTTTAAAGCGCATGCGCCAATAAAACAGTCAACGAACACGGCCATTATTCAGTAAAGGATTTTACAGATGCAGTAAAGGAAGAACAGTATAGGCCACTTTATTTTTTTCCGCCCCGAAATTCTTTGCCTTTCTGGGGGGCTAGGTCGCTGTCGCCCATAGTCCATGGCATACAACGGCCTATCTACCATTGCTCGCTTGTTGTAGACTCACTCAGAGAAGGCGACGGACGAGCCGTGGCTGGAGGTGCACCAGGAGCCGGTGTATTCTGCGGACGGTGGGGCCTTCCTGCTGCTGGCGGCGGTCCAGGAGGGCGGCGGCCAGTATTACACGCACATCAAGCACGTCGACGTGCTGAGACAACGCATGGCGGTGCTCTCGCACGGCAAGGTCGAGGTAGCCAGGATACTCGCCTGGGACCAGGAGAACCACTTAGTTTATTACTTAGGTAAGCTTTAAGGGACTCATATTTTAATACATACTCTATAGATATTAAACTATATTTTTTTACTACTAAAGGATTACCACGTTAGTTTGTTACTTCCCGTGTAATTGATATGCTATTTAATTTAATTATTGTTAGCTTAGCATAATGTGCTATCTAATTTATTTTCTGCTTGAAGGTGAAAGCTATGAAAAGTTTTATCCGTATGTACCGAAGGAGAATAGGACAACAGACTATGAACTTAAGTATCAAATAGTGGGTTTCCGTAACGAGTTCTCACTAGAATCCTTAGTCTAGAATGTAAATGTTTGGTCATCAATCGTTACTAAATTAGAATCATTTGTCTTCAGATAATAAATTACCTTTGAGTTGTGTGTTCCCTTAGCCTTCATTCGTATGGGCGTATGGCGTCTGTAATAACATAGGAATCTTCATTAAAGTCCCTGCGGTTAATCACATATAATTCAACGTCACAACACCCCCTACTTTACATCAATCCTCCGCGACTTGAGCCAGCGTAATAGCCTGAAGTATTCGAATTCTTGCTGGAACGCTAATTTGTAGCAGGAGCTACTTCAAAGTTTGAAGTGAATACTCGCGCACTTTGATTAACAATTCCATACTCGCGTCTCAATAATGAGCATGACAGGTAGATATGCGCTTGCGGCTTTGTTATGTGCCACGTTCTCTGGAAAGTAGACTACAAGTTAGCGCAATGTGCATCAGATGTTTTCAAAGTGATGTAATCATATCAGCCCTAGTTTGTATAGGTAAAGTGTGACGATAATTGATATCCTTTAAATAAATTTTTAATTCGTATCATATTATGAAAACCTCATACACCGTAGTTCATTATCCGCTCTCGTGTACAGGTAGCGCGGAGAGGCCGGGTCAGCGGCAGGTGTACGTGGTGCGGGACCCGGGGTACGGCGGCGGCAGCAACAGCGTGCGCGCGCGGGCCGAGCGCGAGGAGCCGCGCTGCCTGACGTGCGAGCTGGCGGTGTGGCCGGCGCGCCTGCACTACGCCAACTGCACGTACTGGAGCGCGGTGTTCTCGCCCGCGCGTCCCGCCGTCGGTATCACCCACTACGTGCTGGAGTGCCGCGGCCCCGGCCCGCCGCTCGCCGGACTGCACGACGCACGCACGCACAAGCTGGAGAGGATACTGTACGACACGAGGCCTTATAGGTAAATTCGGATAGAATGGGCTATGACATACGGACGGACAGACACACATGACGAATCTATAAGGGTTCCTTTTTAGCCTTTTGGCTCCATAACCCTAAAAATATGATACGCTTTTTTTCCCAGTCAAATTACTGCTACTCTAAGTTTAAATGTACCGTGAAGGATACAATTAATGGTCGTTATCTGTCGGATGTTGACACAACGCGACCGACTTTCTTAGGTCCGTAATATAGCTAAGAACATCAACTTTCCTGAATATACATAGATATACTACGATATTGTAAACTTCATAGTAAAAATCTACGCAAAAATTTCCCAACAATCATCACAGAACTAGGGGAAGTACTCTAAATTGTTTGTATCTAACATTCTTTTACTTTATTTATTGTTATAGTAAGTGTGTACTTCATAGTAAGTAAAGTACAAGTAAACTACTTATTTGAATTATTTTAACCTTAAGAATGCAACTTTGTATTATGCAAAGTCAGTCAAATGTTGAGTACATCTTGTAATATACAGATCAGTACGACTGCGCGAGTTGGCGCTGCCGACGCGGCGGTCGTTCGACGTGCAGCTGGGCAGCGGGTCCAAGGCGCGCGTCCAGCTGCTACTGCCGCCGTCGTGGCGCGAGGAGCTGCGCGACGCCGCATTCCCCGTACTCGTTCACGTGTAAGTGTAACGACTAAGGACACATCTGACGAAAGTTCAGTGGCTGAAGGGTCAGTCGTAATATTCAGTTGTTTGAACAAACCAAACGGTCAGAACTCGGCGTCTTGTTCTGCGCGCTGTCGTACGTGTCGTTGCGCTCTTGACTACCACCAATTTCATTTTCAAAGGGATACGTAGGGCGGTGCCCATCATCTGGCTCCGTATCAATTTCTTCGATGATACCGGTAAAATTATATTATAAATAAAATTTTGAACATTTTTAAGCAAATAAAATATATTTTTCAATAAAATAAATATTGCCGAGTGCAGGGAATATTGACGTCGAGCAATTCAAATGTCAATCGTACTTATGATATCGGTGAGACGGCGCGGCGCGGCGGGGCTCCTTGCAATAATATTTTCTTATTTACCCACCACGTCGCTTGTCGCCTGTCGCGCATATGCCGACTTTTCCATATACGATATCAACGATGTAATTTTGTATATTTTTTCATATAATTAAGACACGAATTAAAGAATGGCTTTAAGTTAGCTATACTACTACAGTACGAGTATCTGATAGAAACCAGTCAAAGTCACAGAGAGATGTCCTGGCGTGTTTACCAACCATTGTGTACTGACCTACCGTTGACAAAGTTGGACAGCTGCGTAACTGAGACCCCGTCGGTCTCCCGACGCGACAGTCGCCTTTGTTTCAAGTTCAAAGAGAATGATTGACGCAGAACCTACAGGCTTCAGGCTCACGGTGCATGCTTTGTTTGCGGTTGGAACGGTTATTTATAGTGTTACGACGTGCGTCCGTAGCCTAATGGGTAAGACCTTTGGTTCGCACTCGAGAGGGTGCAGGTTCGAAACCCGGTGGAGGCGTGTACCAATGAGACATTTTCCGATCTCAAGTACATAAT
>JAOTAV010077689.1:0-12789 GCA_026546445.1 Cyclargus thomasi | reverse complement strand
TTCATAATGGCTGACTTGGTGAGTTGCCAGTGTCAGAGTTTCTCGAGACTTTGCTCTGTGTAATGAAGGTCAAGTGGTAGATGCAGATCGTGGAACAACGTAATTTTGTCGGGTTATGTCAAACTCAGACGACAGACCACGACTTACATGGAATTGACATATTCCGACCAAATGACGTAGGTCCGTCAACTGCCTTTCGATTTCCCCCAATATACCTGCGATAAAACTTTTCTGTTTCGTTACAATTTATCGAATAAAATTTTACAATAGTGGAATTGAAAGTGATAATAACACTGTAATGTGCTTTTAATGGGCTCAATTTTACCACCCGTCAATTATCGATAAAAATAAATCACTGAAAATAATCACTGGGAAACGTGGCGTGGTGCTGGTGAAACACCACTTGCTTTACCTTAACATTTTGAATCCTATTCGTTTGTAATAAAGACGAGAAGTAGACGCCTGCCGTACCTTCTCCAATGCCGTACCACCACGTAAGCAAATTAAGAAATCGTTAAGTTCTTCGACAAACTACTAAATTACACCCCGAGTAATGTCTGACAGAGGCCACGGTAGCCTGTCATTATTTTTTATTGATCGTGCCTGCGTTACTGGAAACGGTCTTTGTTGTTTGTTAGTAATTAGCGTATCAAATGAAAAAAAAATATTGTAAAAAGGCTTTATACAGTGTATATTTTAAAGTAATGTTGGTATTCTACGCTTCTCCTCCATATCAATTATAACTGGGAGGAATTTCATGCTTATACATTTACGCGTCTTTCGTAAAAAGGGATACAAAGTTTTCTGTACGCGTATTAATATATATAGATGTTACTCTCATGTCTCCTTCCTTATATATAAAAATATGCTGCGGGCATTATCCAGTTTACAATATTAGTCTGGATTAGATATATCATGTACCAGATATCTACATAATAATAATTTTGAGAATATTGAAAAAAAACGGTCCACAGGAAACGTTCATAATGTTTGACACCTTTACAAATAAATACAAGTCCCTTTACAATCGAAATCTTGCGCAACGCTGTTATTTGACGCGGCTACGGGATGTCCCACTTCTCTACATATTATATTCTCTGTATTATCTATGGAGTACTGACTATGGTCCCACTGTCAATAGGATAAATAAGAACAACATGCTCTCGGGTGAAAACACGGGGCAGGCAAAAACTCGGACAATACCCCACTGTCACTCGTGATTGTCACCCGGCTAATTATTATAAGATTATTGTAATGGTAGGGGAGCCGCGTGTGCTATTTTTAATGATGCTAGCCGCTCCATACCATAATTTTATACTTCCATATCTATACTAATGTTATAAATGCGAATGTGTCTATCTGTTGACCCTTCACGCCCAAACCCCTCAACTGATTTTGATGAAATTAGGTCCATAACCAATCTCTATGAAATATCTCCATGAGATACTTTGATTTTTTATCCTGCAAAAATGCACGGTTCCCGCGCGAATTTTACTGCAACAGAGTTGCAGGCATCATCTATTAAAAAAAAAAAACTGAAAATCAGGCAAAAATAATATTCAACCTCAACACTCAACAGTACACACACATGTCACAAGGTAACATGAACCCGCTAAAAAAAACAAGTTCTATTTATTCCAAACAATTTTTCAACAAAACCACAAACAATGTAGCTACTTGTGTTAGCCTGTGACAATGGGCGGATTAGGGGGGCTATTCTGTGCCCGCGGCTTTGTCGATCGAATCTCATTGTCGTGCGTCGAGTGCTAATTACTCGCATGAATGGACGCCTTTTGACAGCTTCGCGTTACGTTCCCGCAGACTATGCCGGGCCGCAGTCGGGGTTAAGCGCGAAAGTTTGCTCAAATCGCTTGAATACATTTTTCTATTCATTATCTTAGATTTATTAATACGCGAGTCGAAAACTTTGTACTCCTTTCTACGAAAGACGCGTAGATGTAAAGGCATGAAATTTTTCTCAGTTATAATTGATATGGAGGAGGGGTGTGGAATACCAATATAAAATTATAATATATTTAAAATATGCGTTTATCTTTAATATTTTTCATGAGTATAGCACTGCGCACACTGCAATATATTGACATAACACGATAATCATATGATACGATAATATACACATATCCAAAAAATATGTTCTCAAAAACTGTTTTAATGTACTATACTGTTACATTGCGAAACGCAACTCGTCATCTATGTAAAACGGCAGAAAACTCAGTATCCCGCGTTCCGCCCCGACATATTGCGGCCCGGTATAATGTGCACACTACGCTGCATTCGCCGTCAAATCGCGACCTTATTCCAGAGACTTAAGATTGTATTTATATCGTCATTCGATCGTTATCACTATATAAGCCGATTTATTTTTTATGCGCTTAATGCTTATAGGTGTACTCGTAAAATTGATTTGAGACTGGCAGTTTCTTTTAAATTCTTTTTGTCGGTATTTATTTGTGATTTTAGATCTAACGGATTACTACGTAAGTTTATTATGCTCTTTTGATATCGCGGATTAGCCAGTCTTTCCTGCCTTTTATGTGTTAAGTATGAAACCTCAACCATTTTTAAAGTTAGTTTGTTTGGGCATCATTGATCATAGGTCCATATAACAAATGCCTTAAACTATTATTTATATTCTACAGTACTCATTTATATTATCTCTAGCATTTACACTATAAATTGTAAAATATGCTGTGTAAATTACCGTATCAGAGACCAAAAAATATTAAAAATTCATCAGTTTAAATATAATCGCTATTTTATTTCTAACTACCTGTAGCCTGCGATTCCGTCCGCGTAATAACTTTCGTCTTGAAATTTTTCCTGTTTTTTTGCTACAAACTTCACGGAACCCGAGACCTTTCCAACGAACGCAAAACCGTGGAAATCGTTTCGTGGATTCTGGAGTTATAAGGTCAGGAAGGTAAACCCGACTTATATTTAATAGATTTCAGCGCCTAGTTTTTCTATACTAATATTATAAAGACGATTTTTTTTTATTTTGTATCTTTGTATTTTTGTATGTTTGTATTGAATAGGCTTGTTTGTTGCTATGTTTATTGATCATATTATCGTCAAATACTAATCGTCCTTATCCAAATATACTATTTATTGAGCAAAATTTTTCAATAGCCACTTTTTATTTTATTCCAATCGGACAATCCATTCAAAAGATATCACTAATTTAATATTATATGAAACAAAGAAATGTAAGAAGTCGTAAATGATACGTATGAAAGTTGATCGATAAAAATACAAAATAAAACGTAATTTTGATAAAGGGTAGTTAAAACACATGGAGTTGATATATTCCGGCCACATGACAAGGTCCGTCAACTGGCTCTGTTTTAATTTCCCCCATGGTATGGTACACACTACATATTATATGTTACGTGGGTCAGTAAAATTATTTTACCGTGCAATCCAAAGCATCCGTTTCTATGGTCGCATTCAGAGGAATTAAAAAAAAATCTTTCATTAAACGAACATTCAAATACTCATTTACTGTCAAACTCTACAAGAAAGTTAAGTCAAGCTTATTCTTAAGTGTATTAATCATGAGTCATTTTACAATTGAAGACATAAGTGGAAGAAGCGGGTAAATAACATTTTAAAAACTTCCGAAGTTTTGCGTAAATGAACGCTTTAGGACAAATTTGAAACTAAAATAAAGTTGATTTGATGTATAGCTAGATAGACAAGCTTTAGATGATGCAATAGATGATGCGACCGCAAAATTACAAGATTTATGAAAATTTTATACGAAACAATAAGTATTTACCCGAAGATTGTAAAATGTAAGTTGTTCGCCTCTTTCACTTATGTCTTCAATTGTAATGCAATGGTTTTATTTTCCTGTACAATGTGTTCTCTACTTTGTCACATTGTATGAGCTGTGACGTGTTGGAGTCGAGTGACAATCGAAACGGGGGAGCGGAATAGGGACGTCGTCAGGGGGTTATCATGTTCGGGTTTTTGTCGTTATTAGCGTCATCCATACTTTTGTATTTTATAGTCTCAGGTTACTGTGTATTTGAGTGGGTGAAATAACTTTTATACAATAGACGAGTAGCTCTACCACGAGTTTGAAGCGGCCGTATTTGTCAAATCTTAATATATATAATTCTTCTGTGAGTGTGTATGTCACTCAACTTCTCTTAAACGACTGGAACGATTTTTAAAATATGCTTTAATCTTGCATATTTCTAGTTAATCAAACGCTACGCACACTACAACATGCACACAACAATATTTTGACATGACAATAATTATACACCAAATACTCTGTTGTTTATTATAGTCTGTCATTTGTAAAAATAAAACTTGATGACCTGATCACGAGAGCTTTGAGCCAAATTTATGTCTGTGACTGATTATAGTTTTTTTAAGTTCCTATAAAACTTATTACTCTTAATATTTAAATAGACCTCTATATATACTCGGCACTATTGTGTTATATATATTACTGTGTATTATTTTTCTCGTAGCCAACAAGTTGATAGAGCAATTCTGCCTGTTAACTACTGCCCGAGGTATGAACAGGCAACTGGTAACTTGACGGCCGTTTGCTGAGTGCTGACAGACAGCTTGTATCTTTTAGAATATAAACTGACTTAAATTGTTGGGTGTCAAATAATAAAAGCCTTGGAAAACTTGGTAACTCTCGATAGGAAACAATTCTAATAGACCGAGAGCTGGTAGCAATTTTTGAGTGGGTATTTTAGGCGAGCTGAAACTGTATCTCCCCCAATACGGAACTGCAGACCTAGCTGGTGAGAAGCGGGCCTAATAAAGATTAAGAAAAAAAAAGAATTTTTTCAAAAGAAATTTATCAAAAAAAATTGTGGAAATCTTATTGTTTCGTGATGAAACATTCAACATCAATTTTAGCAAACTATTTTATATTTATATATAACACACACAAAGTGGCGTAACTACATGGTGGCAAGCCGGCAAAATGCCAAAAGCCCCCAGCCGGAAGGGACCCCCGATCAGCCGCCCTAGCCAAGTGGCAAGCGATTGTTTTTACAATAATGGGATTGATATAGTGGAAAGAAACATATTTGCCACGGGTCTCGAACGGTATAGTTACGCCACTGCACACACACACGCCTGGCAATGATAAATCCCCACTAATGTACTACTAATCACCTGGTTAATCAGTTTTTCTATGTTTTAAATATTCAACTACAACATATTTTTTTTTACTTATGGTGAAACATTTAGGGTAGGCCCCGCTTCTCATCAGCCAGGTGTAGTTCATTGGGGTGTTTTTTTATTTTATGATATTTAGGGGGCAAGCGAGCAGACGGGTTACCTGATGGATAAACTGCCGTCGCCCATGGACACTCGCGACAACCGAAGAGTCGCAGGTGCGTTGCCGGCCTCTATGAGGAAATAGGGAACAGGAATAGGGATAGGGGATTAGGGAAGTTGGGCCACCGGTAAACTCGCTCACTGAACGAAACACAGCACAACGTCGTTTCACGCCAGTTTTCTGTGAGGCCGTGGTATCACTCCGGTCGAGCCGGGCCATTCGTGCCGAAGCGTGGCTCTCCCACGGCAAAAGTTTTCTTCAACAAACCGAAAAATCATACAGTGTTTCATACGTAATTGGATATATATTTTTTAATTAAAGCCATTGCCCGGTGCCCGCCCTAGGAGTTGAAGTCGGTAGGAAATGTATGTACTTATTATAATAGACAATATTCGGAGAACGAGCCACGAAGCGCGAACAACATACAAACAGAATCCACACTCGCATGTTTCGCAGGTGTCTCGCGCCCGCGCCGTCACGTCGTGTGCGCTCACGCGCGATTGCGGATGCCGCTGTACCTACATTTGGAACGCGCGATCGGAGCGAAGAAGGGGGTAGCTGGTGTGAACTGCAAACGCAGCTATTATGCTAGAATTTGTGAATATTTTATCAAATTTTACAATTTTTTTCTAGCACTTTGGAGATGTAGAATTGCCGTAGTTTTGTCAAGGTTCGATTTTTTTCAATTTTGTCACGCTGAACCTGTTAGTATGGTATTCGTTGGGCCAAAGAGAAATTATATATATTAAAATAATTGGTCTATGGTTGCGCTGAACATTCGATCAAATATTACTAAGATCATAGAGGAATTATACAAAAATTGGTTATGCTAAAATGCACAGACTCATTCATAATTTAATAAAATAATGGAACCAAGACTAACTGACAGAAAACAACTTAAATAAAAATAAGTGTAGTGTAAAATAAAACATAATGTTTTAAAGCTCACAATCATACAAAAGTTAAATCTCGCGGTCTCGGAGCGAGTTGAAGCGGAACAAGGCATTATGTGCATCATTTTTTACTTGTTTTGCCGGTACCACTTTTTAGACTACAACCGTGAAGATCTTCATAATATTCTATCGGAGCGCTGAACAATGTATCTCTAATTAATGTGATCATCTTTCTGCTAATATTGTCGTCACCAACTGCGTTTGATGAAATAGCCATGACATTCTTTTTTATTTCGTCCACAGTGACTCGCTTGAAAAGGAATGCTGGATAATCAGGTAAAGGAGCGGTGGAGAGTAATTGTAGTAATTGTGATTTTAAATACGTTTGTACATACATACACTTGAAATTAAGTCACTTAAAATTTAGTTGCGTACATACTTATCTACTTAATACGTGTGAACAAGACATTACAGTACACAATTTATTGTTCTTTGTACTTTAACGTAAGGCTCCTCTATATAAACTATACAGAATGTTCCAAAAGTAAGTGACACAATTTAGAGATACTTATGTAATACGATGCCACTTTCAAAGTTACTGTATGCCTGATATAATAACTTTGAAAGTAGCACCGCCGAAAGCGAAAAAATTGTTTGCAATTTGTATGGGCAAACTCATGTCGCTGGGGCGCTTGGCCATACAAATCACGAAACATTTTTTCGCTTTCAGTGCTACTTCTTTCACAGTGTCTTTAGGAACAAATTTTATTTTATTAAACCGGAAGTTAATATTATAAAACAGATTATTTGCAACTTCGCATATTTTCATATTTTTTATGTTTACGTTAAAATATAACTTATAATATAGAAATATCGTGTATAAAAAATTTGAATGGTATCTTGATTTGATTAGGAATTACATGGACTTAAGTGAGACAGTGCCGCATCGCGCACAGTACTGGGCGGTTTATTAGTACGGCTCTCCTTGTCGCTAATTTACCTTAATTGCAAAAACAGAATTTCTTATTTTTTTTACTTTATAAAATATGATTAAATAATTCAGTCCCTAATGTCTTGTTTACACGTATTAAGAAGATAAGTAGGTAACTAAATTTTATGTTACTTAATTTTAAGTGTGTGTAATGTGCGCGACGCGGTACTGTTTCACTTAATTACATGTAACTCCTAATCGAATCAAGATACCATTCTAATTTTTTATACACGACATTTCTATATTATAAGTTATATTTTACCGTAACAATAAAAAATTTTTAAATTTGCGAAGTTGCAAAAAATCTGTTTTATAATATTAACTTCCGGTATGAAAAAAATCTAATTTTAGCCCATTTCTAAAAAAAACAATTAATATTCTAAGATAATCACTATTTTGTTACAATTAAATCGATTTAATTAACTTCATAAAAAAAACTTGAAAAATTGTTCTTCCAAATTTTATCAATACTTGTAAGTCGTATAAATTGAGAAATATTAATGAAATATAAGCAAGAATGAGGTTATTAATCGAGAATCTATAGTTATACAATTAACTAAATTACGAAGGAAATCCAGAACCTGAAATTATTTTTGCTGCACGCTTGACGGGAAATGCCCCAAAATTCGGAGTTTTGACGAGAATTTCAGAAAATGACGTTGTGTGTTTGGTATTTTTTGTTAAATTTGTGTTATTTCGGCGTTTAATGTGTGATAATGGTAGAATATCGAATATTAAACATACGTTGTCATGCACAAGAATGAACAAGTGATACAATTTCGAGAAACGTGCTATTTTGTGTTCCCCTCCAAGACTCCATCCGAAGTTTTAGTAAATCTTCTATCGCTTTACTAAATCGACTGACTTGACTCTGACTGTATTGACGTTTTATCTTTACTCTGACTAGACTTTAGACTTGACGAAATTTATGTAACGTTACTAAAAATTATTGGAACTAGAAAACTGGTTTCCCGCCTTTACTTGACACTGGCCATGGTTACAGCCGAAGCGCCATATAAATAAATAAATAAACTATCTTTGACAGTTTGGCTAACAAATTTGATCATATGTCGGAGTCGTGTTGTTAAAAATAAGTTGATTAATAATATAATCTGAAATTTATTTTATGGAACAATCTCAAATACTGACCTACCATTTATAACCAAGTTAGTGATCCTGTCAACAAGTTATTTCAGATTGGAACTCAAACAATGGAATAGCAACATTTACAAGAACCAAATTTAGTTTTATCGACACTTAAAATGGATAAACTTACCGTAATATCCGGAACACTCTTCATGGCTGCAGATGTTTTTGCTATAGTCAGCCTTGCAATGCCTGATTGGATCATTACTGATGTTGGAGGTAAGATAGTTCCTAGTTCTCTCGTTAAAAGTATTTTTTCATTTGTTTTCGTCAGTTTTATGGCCTTGAAAACAATGCATAAAGTATTTTAATATGCAATTTTATGTTTTCTATTTGTTTAACAAAATGAAAATATTTTATCAACAGGTGACACTAGACTGGGATTGATGTGGTCATGTATAACTCTCTACAACAGGCCTCAAGTTTGTTTCACACCAGATCTCCAACCTGAATGGCTCCTAGCACTGATATGTATCTTCATGGGTTGCATCTGCATTACTACAACTGTCATTCTCCTAGCATCAAGTCATTTTGATCGAAATGTTATCCCTTATGCTAGATGGGTAGGATTTGCTGCAAGTAAGCTGCTATATCTTTTTCTCTTTATAAAGAAATATCAAAATCTTTGAAACTTAATAAATATAATTAACAAATAAAAAACAAAATTTATTAGGTACATAAAAGATGCATAGGAAAACTTACCCAGTGTTTTCATTACTATTTACAAATACATATTATTAAAATTATATTTTTCAGTGGTCGTTTTCTGCCTAGCTGCTGTTATATTCCCTATGGGTTTCCATGTGGACGAGATTGGTGGTCAACCCTATCAACTACCCAACAGCCATCAAGTTGGAATCTCATATATATTATTTGTTCTATCGCTTTGGATTACTGTGATATCTGAGTTGTTTGCTGGAAAAGTGTGTTTGCCACACTTTTAAGTATGTATTATAATTGTAGATTAAGGTACTAACATTTATTAAGATTATTTAAGTTCTAGAATCATGGCCTGTTATATTTGTTATATGAGACATTTTATTGATGTATTTAACAGCATCACTAAATTAGTTGAAGTTTATTGTATTATAAACATTTCATGAGTAAAATTACAAAATTTACAAAGCATTTGTGCTATAAATTCCTAAGATCTGCAATTTTATTTGGCAGTATACTTTGCCCAATTATATAGGTTTTAATTATTATATTACATAGGTTTCTTAAAGATTTTGATTACTCATGCCTGGTTTCTGAGGTTTTGTTGATTGGTTAATCTAAAGCTAGCCAATCAAAAGTGATAGTAAACTCCTGCCAAAAACAACCAGAAACTGTGCAATGGTATTTGTTGTAAACAAGTAATATGTGTTGTAAACAAGGCTTAAAAATAGCATGGGGTGCTGGCATAAGCAGAATCAGAATTAATGATATTATTTTATGCATCTTAAGTATTTCACTATTTTCTTTAAATTTATTTTGCATCATTGTTTTTACATAAAAGAAAAAATAAATAGCACTAAGCAATTTGTATAGCAGATAATGAAAATACATTCTTAGTATGTTTAACAAATTCCAAAAATACCACAGCTTTTAGTGGCTCTCTATATATTATAAATGGGAAAGTTTGTTTGTTTGTCTTTTCTTCACGTCGCGACTTTATGACGTGATTTTTTGTGTGTAGTTGGGGGGCTAGAGAAGGACATAGGCTAATTTTTACTGCAATTAAACATCTCATTCCATTGGTATAGCAAATAATAATAAATTTATTTTGGCGCTACAGAGTTACGGGCATCATCTAGTATTACACAAAATATTGTAATATCGTCGCTGCGAGTGCCAAGTTCCATATGTGATTTTGGTAAGGTTGTGGGAAACAAAAAACATGTTATTGGATTGAAAATAATGAAAAATTACAAAATTATTGATACCACAACATGATGTACTATAAAAATGATTTTATCTCGAATGTGCAGAACGAAACTGAGATTATTTTTAGCGAAAAAACGAAAAATATAAAAAAACAGATAGAATTTGGTACTCGCAGCGACAATATGATTTGACAATAGGTATTTGCCACATCAATTAAACTGTTTTTATTAATAATAAATGGGTGTGTTGTATGTTTTATTTCTTTTTTCATAATATATTCTTTTTAACTACCCTCTTTAGGGTTCTGGACCCAAAGGTTAAAAACGGGACCCATTACTAAGGCCCATAAATAATTAAAGTCAGCGCTGCGGGTAGGTAGCTAGATAGTTTTCACAAAGCCACTCTAACAAAATACTAATAAAGAGACCGGCCAAATGCGAGTTGGACTTGGTTGTAACACTAGAGAGCAAAAAATTTAGAAAACCTGTTTCTGAAAGTTGAACAGTTATAACAGTCTACCACGTCATGTTAGCAATGGCGCGATGTAGACGAGCACGAGCCTCATCAAAAGAAGCAATAGAAATACATAATCTGTGAAAATATCAAAAAGCTATTAGCGTTTTTGAGAAACAGCCTGGAGACAGACATCAAAGTCCCGTTTTTACCCTTTGGATACGAAACCCTAAAAACAGAAGGAATAATAAAGTGTGCCTGTTTTTTGGCATTTTCTGCCTTTGATAATAATAGATATCGCTGCTAGCCGTCCGCATCGCGATATTGCTTGCACGGCGTGGTTTGTTTTATAGCTGTTTAATTTTCTTAAACTTGTTTGCCCAATTTTCTGCTCTTTATTGGTGCGGAACCCTTCGTGCGCGTGTCCAACTCGCACTTGGCCGGTTTTTATGTGTCGTGTATACAGTATAGTAGATAACTTTTCGCTAAACTTACTTAATGTATAAATTCCAGAATGTAGTCCCGAATTTCGACCTTTAACCCTATGATATTATTAATATAGTAGACCTTGATAAAATAAAGGTCAATGGAAACGCGAAATACCTTAGGTAATTAAAAGTCAGCGCTTATTCATAATAATATTTAAGGAATATTTGACTAATCAAGGTCAGCTATCCCTTTCTGTCGTATGACGTTTTCAATTTTCCAGGAGACAGCGAACCCGTAAAATTATATATGACCTACATAAATAAATAGACAAGAATGAAAACAGCATCTCAAAATTTCTGATCACGCTCTTAGGTACTAGGCGCTGACTATAATTACCAGATATTTACGGACTATAATTAAAGAGCATGTTAAAAAAATGAATTGCTGTTTCCATTCTGTCTCTATGAAAATAGCACCTCGAAATTTTTCGATCATGCTCTTAAGTATTAAGCACTGAATATTAATAACGGGGTAAGTTAACAACATAGCTAATGTGGTTCTGATGGAAAGAGAACATAATATTATTATTTAACGAGGTTTGAACTATCGAGGCTCTACTGCAGACAATGGTTGATGCTGGTTCTTAGTTACGGCATTAAGTTAAAGATTGTTTTTCTTTTTGTGAATAAATGACTTAAAAAAAAAGTTCTATAATACACAGTCAAGTACTTGATTAAAATTTTAAAAATACTTATTTGTTGCCTGCAAATTTTTTTCCTTTCAAATAACTGATGTAAAGGAAAAAGTATCATAATTCTATACTCGTAATTATTAAATGTAGTATTTTCAAAGATATCTCTACAGTTTTTGAGTGAAATTATAACAGACACTTTAACAAACTCATTTACTCATTAGGGATTCTATTAAATAAAAAACATTCAACTTCTTTTAAATATCTAAAAACATTTATTTAACATGAACAATGTATCTACATGCAAGAACACTAATTCATTGATTTAAAACAAATTATGTTAAAACGGAAATATTTACAAAATTAATCTTAAAAATTTACTGTCCAATTATGTTATAACATGGTATCTTCTGAAAGTCTTTTGCACTGAATAAATTGTCATTGCACTTAACCTCCCAATTTAAAATTCCTCTTGTAAGCTTTACAGTTCAGTCTCTTCATAAAACAGGTTTTCTTGAAGCTGCACCAAACATCTTCTGTTGAATAACTCAAGTTGATGTATGTGAAAATTCTGCCGCCACTTCAGCCTAGCAAAATTAATGTTGACAACGAAACTTCTGTACTGTTGGACCCTGCGACTGTGGTGATTACATGACCACACAACAACACTCTACTATAACAGGACGGCTATCAAACAGAAAATGTTATATACTCGCAACGGCTGGGAGGCTGGCCTTGCAATCTATTGTACTTTGATCGCAGCCAGTGTACAAAAGAGGAAATTGTTTTAAAAATTCAAAAGCCTTAGAATGTGATTCAAACGCCAGCTCCCGAACGATGAAGTCCACCGGCACAGTTTGTCTGTAGCTGCATACATAAGAAAATATTAATTCACAGACCAACCTACTAGGTTGGCAAAACATGTCTTTAGTGATATCATATGTATATGTGTATATATATATGTATATACATTATTTATTTATAT
>JAOTAV010077668.1:0-12790 GCA_026546445.1 Cyclargus thomasi | reverse complement strand
CCTCCCCAAAACAAAGCGGGAGACAGCACAAAGTTGCAATGACCGAAAGTCAAAGAACTAAAGGGAAAGCACCACGGGAATACATGATAATTATAATTGCGACTACTCAGGTAGGTCTGAGGTTATATTCGAATTATTGTCTTACATTGTTTCTAGTTCAATTTTGAAGACATAAGTCGAAGAAGCGAATAACTAAAAATTTATAAACTGCCCGCTTTTGGCATAGATAAAGTTCCCTTGAACAGAAAATCTGTTTGAAATCAAAATGTATATGTAGATAGATTAGCTAGATTGTCCATTAGGTAAGGTACAAGATTTGTTAACATTTTAGAGAAAAATTAGTGTTTGTTCCGATGATGTTAAAATGATAGCTATGTGTTCCTTCCACTCATGCCTTCAATTATATCATTATGTATTATCACAAAACATCTACAAGACACCGAAGTCCCTTCGTGGTCTGCAACAGCTGGTTATCTTTCAAAAATACGTTTTGCCAATTTTTGCTCTTTTCCTATTACTAAGACTTCGATATTAATCCATCTGTCTGTCCGTCTGACCGTCTATTCGTTTGTCTGTCTTCAGGCTCCTCAAGAACGGTAATAACTAAAAACGGGAAAATTTCACAAATTATATATATATCTGTTACCGCTAAAATAAGAAATATTCAAAACAAATCAATTAAATATCACACGAGAAATGTGATCTTTTGCAAAATTCTTTCTGAGAAAGGTATTGTTTTTTTACACAAAGGTTTACTTTACCTCGGAATGGGGACAGTAGATCTTTAGCTAACAATTATATTTTTTTGTGGTCAGTATATTAAAGGAGTATTTAGGTTATGTATAGTATTTATACATAAAAAAAAATTATAACTTTAAATTAAATGATTTTGTAGAGTAAAACTACAAATGCCCACTAGAAGACTTATACGCATTGTGACTCGCTGTTAGAAAAGCTCCCTTCGTATTATAAATGTGTTACAATATCACAGTGTCAAAGACCTCCTTAAATTTATTAAAAACTAGTTGGTGCCCGCAACTTTGTTGCGCAAAAATATGTATATCACGCGGGAACCGTGTATTTTCTTGGAATAAAAATGTATATGCCCAGGCCTAATAGCTATTAAGCAAAAAAAAGATTTATTCAAATCCGTCCAGTAGTTCCTGAGATTAGTGCGTATAAACAGATGAACAGACAACTTTTTTGTCTATATGTGTTCTTTTACTGTTCCTTATCACCCCCACATTGATTATTTTGTAAAAATGTTAAATGTACAGACACTCCAATTTTAGTGTTTTATTATATGTATATAGATGGTTTATATGATACTGGTAAACTGGTATGATAAGTGATAACAAAGGGGCCGTCCATTAATCACGTCATTTTTTACCTCCTGCGACTAACTATGCCTAGTGATATCCTTCATCCCTTTCGTCAATTGCCTTTGCGTCATCGATCGCGCTATTGCTTGATACAAAGTGAACGGCTAAAACTGTTTAATTTTTGAAAACACGTTTACTCATTGCTCTCTACTGTAACGGAACCCTTCATGCGCCAAATTTTTTCATAGCATTTTTGTTTAAGCATCACGAAAAAACTTAAGATTAAGATCACAATACACTCCTACAACCCTCTCTCCCTCCTGTGACTGTTAAAATGATCAGCACAGGGTTTAATGGCAATGAAACTTCAATTCGATGAAGTATTTCACATATAATGTCCCGTACATCATCTCATCAATATGAATGCGTATATCATTTAACTACAACTTATTAATATTCTCATGATTTATTCGTCGCGTCGTTTGCAGGCGCTCTCGACCGAAGAGAGATTCGTTTTGAGTCTCGATCGTAGGCGATTGGAGCAAAATTCGTGTAATGACAATCGTTGTTGAGGCAGATACGGGGAGTGACCGTGAGAACCCCGGGGAAGTACCGCACGACCGCTAAGTCTAGGTCACGGCTCAAGGCTTGTCTAATTTGATTACGATCATTTTAATATGAGGCGACACGATGTAGAGATACGATAAATTCGGACACGTTAATATGTTTGTCTTATTAAATTTTACGATAAGTCAGCCTTTGATTCATAATAATTAAAAAAAACAATTGGCGTATGAATTTAACAAAACAATTGTTTTTTTTTAACTACATCGAGCAATAAAATATTTAAAAAAATATCAATAAAAGTACTATTAAAAAAATTATGTAAGTCTTGTCGGTTAACGTACCAAATTTCAATTGAAAATGTTCTGATAAACTCGTTCGCTAAAAAATCAATAAAAGGCCAAAGTTTTATCAAACTGTTTCCGATAGTTTTAATAGCGACGTCAAACAAGCCCCCCTAGACAAGCGATTAACGTTTACGATAATCGCTTCGCTTGTTTTTTATGGCATTAATATATTCGAACTCGACTAGATCACGTGACTTTTCGGTCGTCTATGTCAATCCCATACAAAAACACGCTAAGCGATTATCGTAAACGATACTCGCTTGAGACTTGTCTAGGGGGCAAGGTAAGATGCAAGGCTTTTCTTAACGAAACCATATCTTCTTAGCGTAACGAATGTCAAATAAAATTTTTATTTCAATTTCTTTGCCTCGAAATTGCAGAAAACTACTTAAACTTTGCAATTATCTGCATTTTATGTGTGTATATTAATAAAATGAATTTAATAAAATAATTATGTTATATTTTCTTATAATATTATAATGGTGATGAGGCATTTTAAGTGGGAGGCAGCACGCGACTGCAGCTCTGTAATAATTGTTAGCGTCACGTTTACCGGCCGGTGTGCATACAATAGTACTGCTGATTTATACTTTATCACCTGAGCAGTAAGATTTAAATTTCTTTGATAATACTGCTATATGCAGTGATCATTATTATTAAGTGGTTATTATTACTATGCCGTACGACAAACCATAAGTACTCATTCTTTAGTAATTATCATTATAGTTAAGTCTCCCACATAGTTGCCTGCAGTCTCTGGATCCGAACTAAGAAACCGTTTTGAGAGTTTAGTTAGTTAGTCTGCTTCCTACAGCCTTATTCTTATAGCCGTGGAGGTGAGAGTGCTATTTTTGTTGTAAATCGAGCGTCGTGGAAATCTAGTACGTTTAGTAGATAAGTATAAATTTGAAAAAAAAATAAGGGAATTTTTTAAATTTTAGTTGTGTGATATAGAGCTACATCCATTTTAAGGTTAAGTAAGATTGTAAGGTTAAGAGTCGCAAGTGCGTTGCCGGCCTTTTTGATGAGGGAATAGGGATAGGAGGATTAGGGAAGTTGGGCCACCGGTAAACTCGCTCACTGAACGAAACACGGCAAACAATTCATTCTCATCCTGACAACTATCCTCCAAATAAACTGTTGGTTATCTTTACCCATTATATAATGCCTCTTTTACAATATGATGTCAAGGACGAGTGGACCTTGTTAGTTTTTCTCTCTATTTTACTTTGTATTTGTAACAATCTAGATAAAAGGTTTTCGTTATGAAGATAAGGAGAATTTTTTAAGAGAAATATACAGATAGAAATAATCACACTTACATACACAACAACACACTCACAATCTTACACAAACGCACATGCACACATTGAGAGACACTCAGCGCGTTTATTATTTTTTGTAATTTTTGCAATTGTTTTTTCGGTCATCTGCAGAACAGGCTCAGGCTAGTGCAGACATCAAACGGATAGGGGAATATTGGTGTTGTAAGCTATTGGAGTCAATAAAATTTATTTATTTATTTTATAAAAAATTAATTAAATTAAATGTACCGTAATAGTTAAACATAACCTCGCTTAGCGACGGCAGCTAATTAGATTATTAGGAAAACCACAATAATTTATATTACGGGTGATACTTTTCCTCAAGACAGGTGTTTCCTCAAGGTTTTATTACGCCTTATTACGTTTAAGGTTACAAACATGGTATTTAAGAAATTTAATTTATAAATAAGCTTTTTTCTTATAAGTAAAAAAAATCTTCTATAACAAATTATTCTATAAAATTATATAATTATTCTCTAAACAAAAAATTAATTTTTTCACCTTGTAACAAAAATAATATTTTAATTATAGACGTAACGAACGATAATAAAAATTCAAGTAATGACGACAAGCACTGAATCATAATATTAATGTCATATGTTGTTACTGATGTAATATTAATGTCAGATGTTGTTACTGATGTAATATTAATGTCAGATGTTGTTACTGATGTAATATTACTGAACAGATTGGCATATTCTGGTCGTCCTTAATTCGCGAGGTGGACTTCGTTAACACGAGCAATTTTAGCTTATATATTTATTGACAATAAACGAGATCAGGTCCTATACAACTATTTTTCTGTAGACAATATCGTATCACTATTATTTATGTTCTATTAGACTACTTGCGATATTATCTATGAACGCTTTTTTTTTTTACCACGTCAGTCTGGCCCCGTGCTATTAGTCCATGTATCGGGAATATACGCTTTCGTACTAAACAGTATATTTTAGGCTTTCGTTAAAAGAAACTCATAACACCCATTAGGCAGGAACTTTGTATAACTTTTTGTTGTGTCGGCGGGATTTGATCCCAAAACCTTACGGCTAGAGCATCGCTCGCTCGTCTGTTCAGCGACGGAGATCGTTGAATATAAATTAACCCTCTAGTGATAAGAATCTACCTCCGGCGCGCGCGCTGACGTCACGACGTCCGCGGCTGGCGACCTTCTGACTGTGACGTCTGCCCAAACCCAATTCCACGTACGTATAATATTAGTGAGTTCTTTGTTTACGTGACTACTTTTGCGAGTAATATATCGACGGTACGAAGCGGAGGTGGCGTATCTCAAAAGTCCGACTTCAGACCAGACCCAAAAATTACACTTTAATTAAGAAAAAAAGTTAGAAATTTTGAAAATATCTCATATTGGATTATACGACAAGCATTGTAAAAATGTCAACTTTTTTACCTTTATTAATTAATGCGTTATACATTTTTGAAATAGTTTTTAAGCTATTTTGGCTGAGATATGCAACTTCTACTTTTTACCGTCGATATTTACAGGATGTTAAAAAAGCGACTCCATAGTGAGTGCGTGTGTCTTATGTGAACTTGACTGTGTAAATGACGGCGCTAAGAGATCTGTCCGTCTAAAATAGCCTCATAGCTTACCTAGCAATATTATTTCTGTTGGACGCCCAAAAAGGTCGTAATGGCTACAAAAAAGTTGCTCTGGTATTCATTTTAGCAGATTTTATTAACAATCGAATAGTTTTGATAAAACTGTTATTAAAAAAATATTTTTAGTGATTGTGAAATTAGTTTGCAAAATTAGTAGTTATCTGTACAAAAATAATATAAATTAGTTTGCAAAATTAGTAGTTATCTGTACAAAAATAATATAAATTAGTTTGCAAAATTAGTAGTTATCATAACTACTAATTTTGCAAACTAATTTCACAATCACTAAAAATTATTTTATAGTCACAGTTTTATCAAAACTATTTGATTGTTAAAAAATCTGCTAAAATGAATACCAGAGCAATTCCTTTGCAGTATTGATATCTTCTCGTTTTTTTTGGGCCTTCAACTCATACTGAAGCTGGTCTCTTAGCGCTGTCAAAAAGAATGGTATTTAAATAAGCGCCACGTCGACACATAAAATATTAGAACATTTAGGGGCACCGCTAACAGATAGTATATCCACAACTTTATTAGATAGATGTTGTATGGAGAATCTGTCAAAAATGTTATGGACATAGACAGACCCTTAGATAAATGTCTTATCAACAACAATTGCAGATTTTTATTAAATTTATATTTTTATAGGTATCGGTACTGACTAGTATAAAAATATTTAAACAGTGATTAACTAATCTATATTCGCTGTCCTCTTTTGGCATATTGAAAACGTCACACGACAGAAAGGGACAGCCAACCTTATCTTAACCTTACCCTAAACATTTTTATGAATAAGGGGTTATAATTATAGACAAATAACCTAAGACAATAAGAACCTGTTTCAACTTGTTCATAAGTGCCGTAGGCTATCCACTAGTTATTTGGCAGATAACTTTGACAAATGTACAAAAGACCTGTCAAATAAGTTATGGTTGCGCTGTCTAAGACTTGGTAAACCAGAAAGAGGTGAAATAGGCCGTATACCAATTACTGTTATTGTAACCGATGCACCTCCGTGGTGTCCGCTGTGACGGGTGTCCGCAGCGGGCGCGCGGGCGGCGGGCGGCGGTGTGACGCACGACAAACCTGTCAGATGACCTCAGACAGACCTTTACGCTGAGCGCGTAAATGTTTTGGCCATTTTGTATCGCACGTGAGACGAGTTTGTATGACGTGGGCACTTCGCATTAAGGTCTGGCACACCCGAGCTCTCGCATTTAATATATGGCGTAAAGTGCCAAGGCCTCCGAGTCGAATACGTCTCAAATCAATGTGCTTACAATTCATTTTATTTATTGTAATTAAAATCAAGCTTATCGAAGCCACCCGAGACCCCAGAGCCGGGAGCTACCTGGCACACCGGATAGCAACTGCCATCCAACGGGGCAATGCTATTAGTTTGCTCGGTACTCTGCCTGATGGGGACGATTTAGAAAAGGTTTTCTTTTTGTAGTTTTAATACTTTTATTTTAAGTTTGTATTTTGTAATATTGAATGTTTATATAGTTTAATAATTTTATTTTAAGTTTGTATATTAAATAAAGTATAATTAAATGTTGACTCCACAATAAAAAAATCTAATGTTAAAACAAACATACAATATATCATAATAAAAAAAAATTCAATTGTAGTTCGCACAGAGTTGAATAAATAACAGGCGATGTCTTACACCTCGGCAGAACGATCATTAACGTATATATGTTAAAACGCTAAGAAAATGATCTCTCTTCTTTCCTCTTTTACACCTAGGTACGTAACTTAAATATTTTTCATCAGAAATCTAGATTTGAAGGAAATTTGTAAATTGTATATGTTACATGCTTCTCACGTCCTCATTATAAATACGCTTGTATATAAAATAATTTTTTACATAATATATTGTAAGGTAGCTGTTTTCGTAGTACTTTTGTGAGCTGTTGAATAATAATATTATACTCGAAACTTGTAGAATGAGAATGAACTCCGCAAATCGGACGCATCACAGCAGCGTCGTGCCGGCTTCAGATTAATTTATTCTAAACTAAATGTTGTATAACGAAAGCGGAGCTGAATATATAAATATTATAATTTCAAGACAAATTATACGATTCTATAAAATTTTTGACGCCTCTGTGGCGCAGTGGTTGAGCACGTTGGTAGCTCACGCCGGGGGTCGTGGGTTCGAATCCCGCCGAATTAACAAAAGTTTTTCAATGTTCCTGGGTCGTGGATGTGTATTAAATATGTGTATCATATAATAAAAATCTTAAATATGTGTATAGTATAAAAGTATTGAGTATATTTCCGTTGTCTGGTACCTGTTACACAAGTCCTTCGGATACTTAGCACAGGGCCATATTGACGTGGTGTGAAGCGTCCATAGATATTATTAATATTAAAATACCTTTACAGTATGCGAGCGCCTCGCCCGCGTTTAACTCTTTTCTACGGCGCTAAGGCGCTTCATTTTCTTCATGAAGAAAATAAAAACTAATCTAATATAGACTGTTGACATGACCAGTGCCTATTAAAAGGCAGAAACATTTGTCTGCGCAATCCTTTTAGCGGTTGAAGCTAAAAGCATTTAAATTATATAAAAAAATGTCTTCTAAAGGCAATACCAACACAAAGATGGTAATAAACATAGAATTATTTTTTTACAATTTATCTTAATAGTATTTTAGGTTTTGTCCACTTGATAATGATTTATCTGAAGGGAGCGTATAACCGGTGTGAGAAGAATCCAATGACAATCTAAGGCAGCCGATACCGTATTTGTGTGTTCGATAGCTTAAGTGTTTTCGACCGACATACATTTAAACAGTAAAACTTTAATTTTTGTATATATTTTGTATATTTGTAAAGCAAATATGTAAATTTTAGCAACAGGCATTTTTTTTCTAATTTTATGGTTCTGGTGGACATGATTTTTTCATAAAACTTATTTTGAGGTGTAAGTACGTTAGAGAAGTACTAGAATCTGGGGGTGAAGTATTTTATGCCTTAGTTATCAAATATATTTAAAATATGTAATGTTTAGTATATGACACCAAAATTGTGTCTTTAAAACTTAACTATAGTTCTTCTATAATGCAGTTAAATTTATATATTGTAAGCAGTCACTCATATAGAACGACTACATAAAGATCAAAATGTATTCGAATATTAATCTTACAGTTAATTCATCTTATTTATTGAGAAAAATAGATCGACGACAAGCCACCAAAATTATAAATCGCTTATATTAAAAAAATCTAGGAAAATAATTTGGAATTATTTTGAAAATTACTAACAGGGCCTTACCAAACTTTACTTACCAAAAATTAAAAGTATGTCTTAAGAAAAAATAATATTTTTCAGCCTTGCCGCGTTAAAAAGTAGTTTCGGAAATCCACCCAAATATGTATTTATTTATCGCAGGTCACAGTTCTCACAGTTCGTAAGTGTGGCATTAACAAAAATTAAGCCTGAATTTTTATTTCGTGAAAACGATAACATTTTTACTAAAATGAATAAGTATTTTTTATCAATGTCAATCCGAGATTAAAACAGCACTGTGGCAGTGAGGTGTGCTTGTACAAATGTAATTAAGTCTATATTTAGAATAACACTTAATTATTATTTTACAGGATATTACTCTTATGTTTTATGTCTTATTTTTAGAAAATCAGGCCAGTCTGAATAAAGATAATAAAATATGATATTTCATCTAATTACTTTGCATTTTTACCTAACGGTTCCTATATATGTTCGTCACAGCTAACTAAATTTTGTCCATATATTTTTAACTAAAATATGGACAAAATTTAGTCTGAAAAAAAAAATAATTTATTTATTTTATTTATTACCGGATTCAAACATTCAAACACTGTAAACTAAACAACCAACTTACACACTAGCATTCACCCATATTTTGATACGCAAAAAACTTTGTACCCCTTTTTACGAAAGACGCGTAGATGTAAAAGCATGAAATTTTTGCCGGTTATAGTTGATATGGAGAGGGAGCGTGGAATACCAATATTATTCTAAACTTTGCTTTTATTTTGGCTATTTTTTATAAATAAAACGCTACGCACACCACAATATTTTGAGGTGACACGATAATCATACACGAAATATTCTGTTGTTTATGGTTGACGTCCGTATTTGTGTTACTAAAATTTAATGGCCTGGAGACCTTTATATACCAAATTGAAACTTGTAATTTAATTAAGAATAGATTATATTTTTATAGCTCCTCTACACTATGGATTTCAATATTTGTGGTCGAATGTCGACCACCACGACCTCTAGTATATATAATTCTTCTTTGCCGGCCTATTATGAGGTAATAAGCTTTCTTCTTGTAGGTTGGCAGGTCGTATCGGTCGGGAAATGCTGTTGGCGATAAGTCATTCCGGAGCTTTATTGTGCAAGGCAGAGCGTTGAAAAGCGTACGGTAGAAAACTGCCACTGACAGGACAAGAGGATGTTTTACGACCAGTGGCGTAACTATACCGTTCGAGGCCCGTGACAAATTCGTTTTTGTTCCACTATGTCAATCCAATACAAAAACATGTCAAACGATTATTGTAAAAAATAATCGCTTGTCTAGGGGGGGTGATCGGGGGCCCCTTCTGGCTGGGGCCCGTGGCATTGTCACATGTAGTGTCGCCACTGATTACGACGGTGAGAAGTAGCAGGTGGAATGATTCCGAACAATTCCTTGCTGGGAGCGTGATATGGTATTTAAAGGATGCAGAGCGAAGCTATATCTAAGCGCAACTCTAAGGTCTCTGAGGTCCAGGGGTGAGGTCTAGTATTCTAGTCCAAGCTACTTGTAAGCTTCTGTAATGATGTTATTTTGTAGAATACACAGTACTAAATTATTCAATTACTAAGACGTCTTAAGACGTCCGAATTTAGTAATGTGTACTAACTACAATGACATATAATTTTGGTACAGTAAGGTTAAGAATACCGTATGATTATGATAAAATATAGCACAGTTAATAATATAAATGTCGGTCAGTATCCTACACGAGGAGTCTACTCATAAGTTCACGTAAAAAATTAACGACTCCTAACAACTGTGGGATCCTGTACTGTGTGTGTCTGAAATACGAGATTTGACAATCGAGTGTCAAACATTATATTTTAAACTAGTTGGTGCCCGCAACTTCGTTGCGCAAAAATTTGTATATCACGCAGGTACTTTACATTTTCCAGGTATAAAAAGTATCCTTTATGTTGCCTTGACCTAATAGCCATTAAACAAAAACAGTTTTTTTCTAAAAATAGTGTACCCGGCGTTTTGGGCGTCGCAAAAAATCTTTAATCTACTATCGATTCAATTACATGCTTCCCCATTCTGCTTTAAGGTCTCGTTACGCGGCCAATAAATTGTATTAAACAATACAAACTTCAAACAAAAGAGTATTTCGTGTCATTTTATGGTTTTTGTGTCATATCAAAATATTGTAGTGTACGTAACGTTTTATTTATTAAAAATTTTTGGTACTCCACGCTCCTCCTCCATATCAACTAATAATATATAAAACTGGGAGAAATATATAAAAAAGGGGTACAAAGTTTTCCGCTCACTTATTAATATATATTTTACCGGAAATGTGTATAATAAGGTACTCCATACAATGTTTGGATAATTAATATAATGTCCAAAAATGTTTAGGAAATGTAAGTAATAGTTTTCATTTGTACTTTACCTAGGTATTCTACAGAATGCCAAATCTGCAGCCGGAACTGTATGAAATTCGAAATTATATATCTATAGGTAGTCGATACCAACTAAGTCAAACGTTAACCGGCTTCAAAAAAGAGGGGTTATCAATTTGAGACGTATGTAGGCTCCTCTTCGTTTCGCAATTCGCTCCCACCTTAACTTTATAACCTTCCTGAGTCGAATCTACTCTGAGACATTAATTAGGTACGGAGGTTTTGGTTTTTTTTTTTAATAACCACGGAAGTTATCCGAGGTGGATCTGACAAAGCAGAAACAGACAAGGTTGGTTGGCTCCGGCAACCGAAAATTTTAAATGTTAAATAGCTTTAATCACCCCGCAGGAAAACGAATACCTCAAATTTAGGCTAGAGAACTCGCGGCGTTCTATGCAATGCCTAAGCATTTCAAAGATCACCCAGGCAAAGTGTGTGATGAATAATAATATTTATAACATTTCAAACAACCTGTGCCTCATCTCATGGTCTTGACTATAGAGCTATAAATTATCACAGCTGAGAATCGTAAGTAGAGAAGGTACTCTATTTTTTGCATCTATAAGGAGGCTGGTATTCCAAGCCTTCTGCTCCCATTGGCTACGAGCGGCCGAAGTCGACAATAGACGCTCTCAGAATGACAATATCATAATTACCGACCAACAAGAAGTGTAATTAGCTACAACTTTGAGTTAAGACTCGCTGTATATTTTTTGCATTCCTAAAACCAACAGCATTTCAGAAATGTCATATCTTGGATGCCTTAGAGGTACTTTGTAGTCCTTTAGAGTAGATCAAAAGAAATTATTTTAATGTTACCTTGTTTTTTTAAATGCTTTAATTGACTTGACACTGGGTTATTTTACTAAATATACTTTCTAATTCATAAATAAAACTGGTGTATCAACAATGCGATTGAGTGTTTTAAAATATTATTGAACATATGCAATAATTGCTGATTTTTATTAAATATCCATTTCTGCTACAGACACCTACTATTATAAAACTGCCATAGCATGGTTGTTTAATTTGTGCGCCAATTGCCAAGCAAATCAATGACTTTTGATCACCCTGAATTTTAACAAAATTGAATGTCACCTTTCCTGGTGCTCCAATGCGAAAATGGAATTCACGACATCAGAGACGAAATACAAACTCCAAATAACATAGATTTTAAAGTTTCTAATCGGCCATCTTAATCTAACAAGGATCAAATAATAAAGGACCGTCCGCACAACGGACTTTTACCGCGCGATTTTTCTCCTGCAGGGCAATCGTGCTAATTTATTTCAAGTGAAACGCAAACGAAACTGAAACGTTACTCGACTTTTTGACGTATTTCGTATCGCGCTATCGTTTTGACAGCCCAGTGGAACGAAGCTGAACCATTGTTGGAACTTAAACGCAACTCAGACGCTGTCAAACGAAAAGTTATTCCGAAGCTACTTTAGCTCGCAAGCAACTCAAACTTTTAGTGATTTGGTATGTTAAATTGACGAAAATCGATGAAGAAAGTAGAATTGCTTATAAAACAATTAATAAAATAAATAATCGAACCATATTTTTACAATATTATGGCTTGGGTTTTACTTTTTGAATTTCATAAGAAGTGTTTTGATTTTTAGTCTTTGATATGTTTATCGAAATTCTACGTATTATATGTCACAAAAACTATTATATTATCACGAGTCTTTTTCACTACACTAGTGGTGAATTAAAGTAAGATATTATACGAAATAATATATAAAAAATAAACTTCTCACTTGATCTTATCACACTCATATTGCATAAACACGAAACAGTAAGTCTATTGACGAATCAGCACGTCGGCTTAGTCGCGTTCATATTTAAGCCAATCAAAATTGAATCAGAAGGGCGCTGATTGGTCCGCTGCAATGTCTGTCACCTT
>JAOTAV010077657.1:0-12793 GCA_026546445.1 Cyclargus thomasi | reverse complement strand
GGCGTGAAACGGCGTTGTGCTGTGTTTCGTTCAGTGAGTGAGTTTACCGGTGGCCCAACTTCCCTAATCCCCTTATCCTAATTCCCATTCCCTATTCCTTCATAAAGGCCGGCGACGCACTTGCGACTCTTCGGATGTCACGAGTGTTCATGGGTGACGGCACTTGCTTTCTATCAGGTAGCCCGTCAGCTCGTTTGCCCCCATATCATAAAAAAAAGTTTGCGAGATCTTGCTCGCAACTTCGCTTTGCAACAAAACGACTTTTATTTCGTTGGAGCCGTATATTTTTTCTGAAAGGAAGAAGCTTGTCCTTTCCTAAAGCTTGTCCTGATGCGGAGTATTCCGATATTAGTTTTATGTCAATTTTATTCAGTGGTTTGTGACTTAGAAGATAAGAGATAAGACACTTCTTCGAAATAATAAAAGAGATTAAACTATAATTTATAACGTTTCTGATTTCAGATTCAAATTCATTCCTTTTGATACTGATTCAAAAACTGTAGGTCTTTAGTCATCTTAGCACAGCTAGCTCTTACCACGCTGTTAATCCGAGTTTATCAATTTTTTAATTAACTTTTTTGATTTTTTTTGCAGGAAATCAACTTGATCAACCGAATGAATCTGCGGGAAAGACTTCCAATGGTATACCCAGCGGCGTTCCCATACTGGTTGCAGGGTTACCCACGAATCCCTATGCTGGAACCAGCCGAACCCAACATGCAACCGATCAATTTGCAACCATTGGACCTGCAGCCCGCACACATGCCAGTAAACTATCATCCTAGAAACCTACAACCGATCGCTGCCTTGGATGAACCGCAAGAAGTCGCAATCAACGATATACAAACGAATAAGATTAAGAAAGACGAAACGAAGAAAGACAACAAGGCCACCAGTAAAACACCTGCGAACGTTGCTAGTGAAAAGAAGAAAAATAAAATGACAAATGAAGAAAAGAATAAGCACAAATTTGCATTGACGCCCTTTGAAGCCGGCTATTATGACCACAAACATGTAGTACATGGAACGGTGGAACACATGGAGAAGCCTAAATCTGCAAGTTAGTATTATATTTTCTTTTATATTATCGCTCTATTTTAATATATAAAAAGGTGGGTTTTCCTCTCTGACTCCGGACCGGACTCCTGACTTTAACTCCGGAACGATTAGATAGATTTCCACGGTTTTGCATGCATTGGAAATGTCTCGGGCTCCATGACATTTGTAAGAAAAAAATCAGGAAAATTATACCTAGGTATAAAGTTATCACGTGGACGGAGTCGCGGGCAACAGCTAGATTCATTATAAAACTTGATAGTATAAAAATTAAGTAAAATGTTATGTATGGTGTTCTAACTTTCTACATAATATCACACATCTTTTTATTTGATTACTTGTGAGTGTGGGGAAATCGAAACAAAAACAGTTGACGGACCTACGTCATTTGGTCGGAATATGTCAATGGCATGTAAGTCGTGATCTGTCGGCTAGGTTTGACAGCCAACCAAATTATTTAGATCCACGATCTATATCTGTTTCAACTTCTCTGATTGCACGATAAGTACAATGTAATCAAGTAATTTCTATTATGCCGTAATATATATCTCTACGTAATTTATACAATTTATTAAACAGCTCTGCATAGATAAACACGAAAATGACATGACATATTTTAATATTCACTTAACTTTGATTTACTTCGTTTTTCGTTTACTACAAATTTAAGCAATTAATTCTCTAAATGCTGCAGATATATGAATTTAAAGGATCTGCAAAGGCTTACAGTAAAAGCGAGATTTACATTTCGACTATTCAAATATCGTGGAACGAATCAGCAAGTTTGGTTAAATTTAATCAAAACTACAGATCGTTTCTCAGTAATCTCTCTGCATGTGATCGAAACTAACTTACACTTACCTCGCTGTTAGATGTAAACGCTCAGAGAGCACTAACTGGAAATTGAATATTTGATCGTTGAGTATATTACTATGTGTACTTGATATATACGTAAGGGTATGCGGTCATTACGTAGATATTTCCTACAATTTTAACATATAAATAACCAATAATAATTGTGTAATACTGGAAATTGAAAGTGAGCCTGTTGACGGATTTAAGTCATTCGGTCGGTACAATATATCAATTTTATGTAAGTTGTGATCTGTGTGCTTAGCTTTAACATAACACGACCAAATTAATTAGATCTACGATCTGCATCTGTTTAAACTTCCCAGATTGTACATTTTTTATGATTTTAAGAGGGGACAAGCGAGCAGACGGGTTACCTGATGGAAAGCATCTGCCGTCGCCCATGCGCACTCGCGACATCCGAAGAGTCGCAAGTGCGACCGATGATGGAAGAGGGATATGGGATTAGGCAAATTGGGCCACCGGTAAAATTACTCACTGAACAAAACACAGTACAACGCCATTTCACGCCAATTTTCTGTGAGGCCGTTGTATCTCTCCGGTGCAGCCGGTCTATTCGTGCCGCAGCATGGCTCTCCCACGGTAATGAGCATCCGCATTATGTACTTGAGATAGGAAAATGTCTCATTGGTACATGCCTCCACTGGGATTCGAACCTGCACCCTCTTGAGTGCAAACCAAAGATCTTAACCCACTAGGCCACGGACGCTCGAATATTCTAATTTGACTCGGCCTGACAGCATTTGAAATTGTTGGCTCATTTTTAGATCAAACAAGTTTTATGAGCTCGTCGTAATAAACATTTTGGCTTGTTTACACGTGATATTAGTAAATTGATATAGAAAACAAGACAGTTCACTTTTCCAACTAGGTACCGTAGGCCCGAGATATGATAAAGTGAATAAATTGTGGAATAATAAAGTACGCAAGGACTAACAAAGAAAGCTTGTACGGATGTTTGTATGTCAATCACACTAAATTTTCAAATCGTATTGTCATGAATTTGACTGAGTCAGGACAAAAGGTTAGTCTATATCGGCAAAATTTATCTGACAACTAGCAATTGTCCGCGTGGAACTTTATAAATTATCCCATTTTTACAATATTTCTTCAATACTGCTGGGCTCCTATTGGTCGTAGCGTAATGTTATATAGCCTATAGCCATCCTCGATAAATGGACTAACCAATACAAAATGAATTTTTCAATCCCAGCCAGTGATTCCTGAGGTTAGCGCGTTCAAACAAACAATCTCTACAGCTTTATATTAGTAGTATATAGATTTGTACGATTCTCTTACTTTTAGGTGGAACAAAACTAAGTTATAATTTTTAGGGTATGTAATATGTATGTGCCCTTTATAAACAGTTTACTGTAAAAGTGTCGGCGTAATGAGTTCTTCTATACAAATCACCAACTCTCTCTATCAACTCTTTACATTTTTGTCTAGTGTCCATGTGTCCATTTACGACGTTGCTTTATTTCTGTCAGGCACCGTTTGCTCCTTGTCCTCTTTGTTTCCTAAAAAGCTAACCTAACCTCAACCTCAAACTCATAGAAAAGTAATAACCTGAACGTAAGAATAACTTCTCCGAACTCGGTAACACGAGAACCTCTATCACAGAATGAAGTTGAAGTTGTTGGAGTTAGATTGAAAACAAGGATATCAAAGTTAATATACTTTCTCTGTACAGAAAACAGAATGAACTTTATCCAAACAAAGTAACATATTATGTTACACTAAAAAAAAGGAATAAAAAATAATTTTATTATTTGTGCGCGTATTTTGAAAGAACAAATTTGAAACTGTCCTCTTCTGAGTTGATTGAAAATGTTAAACACTTTGTGGGCTGATTGCATTAAAAAAATTAAATACGCTTAGTGCACAATAAATTCTTCAAATTTCAAAAGTGAAAAGGGGCCCGTTGCAATTATGATGATTAGCCCTTAACCCAAAGAAAATGAATTTGGTTCCTTTCGAAGTGTCATCTAAAACAGTAAATGGAACCAGAGCAGACACTATTTATTCTATATCTATACTAATATTATAAAGAGGAAACCTTTGTATTTTTGTATGTTTGTATTGAATAGGCTTAAAAAGTACTGGACCGATTTCAAAATTACTTTTACCATTATTTGGAGGAATTCTTTCGAATCCTTAGACTATATTTTATCCCGGAAAATAGATTTTTCGTGATCGTGAAAATTGTGGAGTAAGTCATCGAAAAAACTGCCGTAAGTTAACGATTCTCGCGAACGAATGGTTAGAGATGTATGGTTGACTTCTATAGAGAAGTTGTAAAACTCAATAATACCTATAAAAAAGTCGGCGATAGTATAAACTAAACATTTATATTTTAGCCATTATAACCACTTTTCCAAAGAATAAAAGTAATTAAAATTATTAGCCTATTTTTATTGATCATATTACCGTAAAATCCTTATCCAAATAAACTATTTATTGAACAAGATTGTTTAAATACCTATACGTTACTTTTTATTTTATTCCAATCGGACAATGTATTCAAAAGATATTACGAATTTAAAATTGTACGAAAGAAAGATATGTAAGACGAATAAAAAACATGTTTTTTTTCAGAGAGCTTAAAAAATAAATGAGCACCCGTGCGAAGCCGGGCAGTAGTGTGATATAACCATAGAGAGTAACCACCTACTGTCAGTCCAATATACCGTGAAGGCCTAAATATTAAAAATGTGAAGCTGACATTTTTGTCAAGTTTCGCGGAACATACTGCTCTTTCGTAGTTTTATTGTTCATAGTTTTTGCCTCACAAAGTGGGTTTCAATCTATTTAACAGTTTTATTTTGAAAATCGCTCTCTAAAGACTAATTTATTTGTGACGGGCCTTTGAGTGCATTTAAATGTAACTTAGTGCAAACTTGGAATTAATTTTAGATCTGTCGCCGGGATCGGAACGGCAACACTGTTTGTAATTAAATGCTTTGTTGTATAGATTAGTTTTGGACAAGTTTTAATGGAGAATATTCAGCAGGGTGTTGGCGAGATTGTTGTGGTTAATTTATTAAGGTTTCGTGTGTTCTAAAAGTTTAGAATAAAGTTTTTTAAGATATATACTCAAAAAAACTTTTTTCTAAACTTAAATGCATTAAAGCTTTTGTCAGCGGCTTCGCTCGTGTGGAATTTGAAATCAAGATAAAAAACAGGGTACTTAGCCAAAACCTTAAGGCGTTATGAACGCCTATATCATTTTCATACATTTTGTTTGACGCTTCTACAAAGAAGCGAAAACGTTAAGGTCTTGGCTTAACCCCCAGATTCTCTCAATCCTTTCAACTAAGATTATGCCAATAATCAAGTCGACTGGGTGCTTAGTTAGAGCAACAAACAAAAAAACATGCTGTCGACATTTAGAATATTAGTATTGATATAACAAAACGATTTGAAATCGAATAAAAAATTGCATCAATTTTTGTTCATTATTTCTATTTCTATTATACAAAGCACTTTATATAAAATGTGTTTATTATCCTGTGCCTCGTTATTGATTATATTATAACCATCCAAATTGGAATAAAGTTGATATCGAATCCTTACATCGATGAAATATCATTACCGTTCAAAAGCTTTTGTTGTACCTCGACGCTGTATTTATGACATACTTTATTTAATGGGACTATTTATAACTTTGTAAGGAATATTAGTACAAAAGCTTCTTTATTCTCTTTTTTATTAACGAAAGATGATTTATAAATGAAACTAGCTGTTGCCCGCGACTCCGTCCGCGTGATAACTTTCCCCTTGAATTTTTTCCTGATTTTTTTTTGCTACAAACCTCACGTAACCCGAGACGTTTCCAACGAATGCAAAACCGTAGAAATCAGTTCGAACATTCTGCAGTTATATGGTCAGCCCCCCTAGACAAGTGTCAAGAGAGTATCGTTTACGATAATCGCTGGGCGTGTTTTTGTATGGGATTGACGTAGACGAACAAAAAGTCACGTGATCTAGTCGAGTTCGAATATGTCAATTCCATACAAAACAAGTCACAACAACTTGTCTAGGGGGGCAGGAAAGAAACCCCGACTTATTTTTATATAAAAGATTTTACTCGAATTTGTAAAATAACAAAATCAATTATGTTGTGGACGATGTTAAAAGGGTGGAGATTAACATAGGACCTTTTGGTCTTGGAAAACATAATGGCGTTTCAGAGAGAGAGTTTACAAGAACATACATATTTTAACACAATTTTCAAATACCACGCGAGCGAAGCCCCGGTCAAAAGATAGTTTTTGATACAGTCAATTAAACATACTGTGAATAACCGTGGAAAAACTTAGGTAATTCCAAATATTTTCCAAGCGAAAAAGCGCGGAACTCACAATAACTGTTGACGACATTTTGTTATTTTCATTTTCATGCTTCTGTTGAATTTTTAACAGCCCTTGATCGCTACGTTGTACTTGTGTCAAAATGCTATTATTATGCTGTAAAGGCCACGCTGATTTTACGTATATTGGCTAGTAGGCCAAGGCTAGGCTTAAAATCATTTTCTTTTTTCTGGAAATGGCTATCTCGTTTGTTTTAAAATCAACGATTGTTTCAATTTCTTCAGGGCCCGCTTCATCGCTTATTGAAACTGTCGCTTTGTCTATCCACAACATGACAAATTTTGTATGGACTATCTGTCAGAAAAGATATTTTATCCGTAACCGGTGAAAGTGGCCCTTGGTCTTTTGAAATAGTAATAACTAATTATATTAATAAATTTGATTGATGTAAAAATAATGTAATCCATTTTAAATATTGATTTGAATTTTAACGTAAGAAAATGCTGTGCAAAGTAACTTTTATATTATGCCAAACTATAGCAACTAAATTAACAACGGAACGGAGCTACCTGCACCCTGCAGGTTATGCTACAGGTTTAATCTGAAAACAAAATGATCGGACGCTGCTGACAGCCCATACAGAAACGTCCGTGACCGACGTCAGACGCGGCTGACAGCCCATACAAAACGTCCGCGACTTACTCCTTATAGATTGCACACATCAATGTACAGTCAGGGAAGCAGAAAGAGAGGCAGATTGCAGATCTAAGTAAATTGGTCGCGTTATGTCAAACCCAAACGACAGATCATGAATTGTATGTAATTGACATATTCCGATTAAATGCCGTGGGTCCGTCAACTGGCTCTCTTTTAATTTCCCCCATTATACATTTATTATTTAGATCGCGGCTGTCAAACGCGTCCGTAAAGCGCGTCCGATCAGTATGTTTTCCGCTTTATGTAACTATGTAACGAGCATTCGAATTTTGAAATTGAATGTGGAATTGTTTGCGGCTACTAGTTCGGAATTTGAAATATTTGCGGTTGAAATCGTGAAATTGAGGCACTACAAACTGCTACAAATGAATTTTGAACAATTAAAGTATCGATAGTTGGCGAATTCATCTGCTTTTAATTGATTCGTTCCGTGATATTTCACAAGATTTTGCACATCTTTACATCGCAATTCACTCTGAATAATCAAAGCTTTTAAAATGAACATTTCTTTTTTTTCTGTATCTAACTGCAAGCAAGGAATGCTTTTCAATGAATATCTTTCATCAAGATTATAAAATAAACAATCCGACTGCATTGGAATAAAATCGTAAGCAAGTTGTGTGCGTATTCGCTCATCATGAAGTCGGGCCACAAGACGTCAACTCGGTTTTGATTGGAATTTACCCGACTGAGAAAAAGCGAGGTTTAATGTTTGGCTGTATATACTTTTAAATTGTTATATTTTCTTAGTTGGACCCGTGAGCGCGGCACTGATTCAAGAACCCTTTTCGCCTCGCCAAACCCGCCAGAACCCAAACTTGAGCAAAACGAAGACCCTCGTAGCCGAAAACCTCGAGCGTCTACGTATCGGCCTGTAAGTATATTTCTTATATTTCTCTCGACCTATTTGCTTCGTAGCTTTTGTAGTGGTTAGTTTATTTCAATGTTTTCGTTATGTATGTGATAAGGTATCAATTTCTTCACAACTTCCTATAAAACAACACAACTACCTATAAAAAGATCAAAATTTTAAGGCATTTTGTTCCAACTTTCACTCTCTTGAAATTTATATCATGTTGAAAATATTTAGTTCGTTTAAAAAATTAATACCTTTGGTATGTCGAAGATGAAACAATAGAAAGTGTCCTTTATTAATGTTCAACAAACAGACAATTGAAATCTGGCACTGTTGTCTGCTGTATCTAAATCGGACATAAGATGGCTTTCCGATTGAAAAAAATTAAAACATAATGCCATTTTATAACCTGGGCCTTAGCCTTACTTTACTAACTAGTGGCAGCATATAATAATGTAGACAATAAAACTTTTAGTTTAGATCACAAGTTGTCGTTTTATTCGAAATTTGTCAGTCAGAGTCACCTTTACGAACTTAAGGTGGCCTAAGTAGCAACTTCTCCGTAACTTAGCGGTACACGAGGTCAGTTTTCCAAGACAGCAAGCTAGGTCGCTTTCAAACTTGTGTTTTAATCATCGTAATCGTGGTAAGCTGACTTGGCTTGAAACATGATTGGTCTGCTTATATTCTTTGTTTACTTATGTAAAAATAAAGCAAGTTAAGTCACACGTAGCCTGACAGCCTGCTATCTAGCTTAAAAAAGTAGCTTCGTGTATATTCGTGTATACTGTAACCCGGGCATAAGACACAAATAGCGCTCGATCAACTGTCGAATTATTGTCATCCACGGTCGGTCGGGTCTCTATAGCTGAAAAGATATTATTACCTATCGAACGTGACTAATGGACGTGGCTGACTTCCGGCATCTAGATAATAATTGACGACATAAGTGGAAGAAGCGGATAACTAACATTTTACAACTTTCGAGTAAATACTATTTTTTTTCTATAAAATTGCAACAAATCGTGTAAATTTCCTATTTCATTATCTAGCTCGTGTGTCTAGCTATACATCAAATCCTTTTTTTTTTCAAATATTTTTCTGATCCTAAAGCGTCAATTTACGCAAAAATCAGGCAGATCTTAAATGTTAGTTATCTGCTTCTTCCACATATGTCTTCAATTGTAAATGGCGTCACTCATGAACGACATTTGTATGGGCTGTCAGTCGCGTCCGATCAGTTAGTTTTCCGCCTATTTCAGCCTTTTAAAGTTAAACCTTACTTCCATAAAACCGACGTTTGTAAAACGTCAAATTAACTTCGTAACACGTGTCACTTTAGTGTAGTCTTACCTTTAAACTTAAGTTTGGTAGTTAAGGCTAAAACCTGCAAATAGTTTCCCAGCTTCAAGGTAAATCTTAATAAAACTTGCGGGCGACTGTTTACAAAAGACCACGGTAATCTGTAGTGTTTAAAGTAAACAAACAATGGAAGGCTAACCTAACCTAAATCGTTGCTAGTAGAAACTGCATTTTATGTCGGGGCCAAAAAACAAACAGGTTTTTAGTTAAAGAGGAAAATAGTTTTGGTTGTTGTTAAGATGATTATACAATCAAAGAAGTTGAAACAGATACAGATCGTGACGATCGTCGTTAAGTATGTCAAATGAATGTTTTATTATTATTATCGTGGATCTAAGTAATTTGGTCGGGTTACATCAAATTCATCCTTGATGGATCACATCCGGATGATCACGGCTTACATGGAATTGACATACTCCGACCGAATGACGTAGTACCGTAAACTGGCTCTCTTTCAATTTCTCCCATTATACAATTGGCAGCACGGTACGCGCCGCATTTTACAATTGACGATCGAGGATAGCAAAAAATGATGAGATCGCGTACGGTACTGACAAATGAAGACATAAGTGGATGAAGCGGGTAACTAATATTCTACAACTTTCGAGTAAATACTATTTTTTTCTATAAAATTGCAACAAATCGTGTAAATTTTCTATTTCATTATCTAGCTCGTGTGTCTAGCTATACATCAAATCCTTTTTTCTTCAAATATTTTTTCTGATCCTAAAGCGTCAATTTACGCAAAAATCAGGCAGATCTTACATATTAGTTATCTGCTTCTTCCACATATGTCTTCAATTATTTTAATTTAGAACATTTACTCATTTTTCACCTTATGATTTTAACAAATCTTGTTACTTACCTACTAAATCATCTCGCTGATGTGATCACATGGAATCTACATTTTTTATTTCAAATTATAAAAGTAGTTTAAAATCTTCCATAAATGCATGGAAGATTTTATTATTTCACTTATCCGTTTAGGTTATGATTCTACTATTAATTATAGTAACTGTTACAAAAAGGCAGGCAAGTTCTTTGTAAGCGGTGTTTCATAATATAAATAAAAAGAGAAACACGAGAGCATCTGGTACAAGAACTCACTTGTTCTAGCTAATTAGAAGGTGGAGTGAAAAATATCTTAAGTGCACAAAGAGCCATGAGCCATCGTAAAATTACCTTTTTAAAAATACAGTAAACGTGTTTTAAGTTTCTATAATAGTAGTTACTTGGACTTTTTTCACTTGATTTATTTAATGAACACCAATATTAAGGGCCTGTTTTACCGCTTACTGTTAAAGTTTAGGATATTCACAACTTTTTTGACAATTAAAAAAACAAAAATAGAATATCTGTAAGCGGTGAAACCAGGCCCTTAGTCTATTAGAGTCAGGTATAGGGTGTAACAAAAGTAAGAATAAACAGTAGCGACATTTTTTTCGTATTAATATGCCTCTGACTCATGAGTACAAAAATGGTATTTCAGGGCTGTTGATCACAGTGAATTCTACTTAGCAACACAATATACATACCTCAAAGTATTATCACTTACTCAATAATAATGTATCGTACGCGTCTTCGAAAGCTAGCTTTTATGTTATATAAAATTATGTTCAAGTAATTTTTAAAGCGTGTATGCTTTTAAAATTAGTTGAACAGAATTTAAGACACGTAACTCTACAATATATTTTTATAGACAAGAGCTCTTATAACAGTATTCAGGCTATTTAACTTAATTTCAATTTAAAGGAGAAATAAGTCGGATACACTAAAAAATACTACAAAATATTTTTCGAGTTTTTATCTTAGGGCTTTGTTGGTTTAATCATTATAACTAATAGACTACTGGCTCGTCCACAAAATAGATGGGTCATATGACCCCGCAGGAGATCTTTACGTGACGATAGAAGAATATAAAACAATAAGATTTAGTTCCATGATTAGACAAATATTTTTGTACGGCATTGGCGAATAATGGATAAGAATGGAAATTGACAGAAAATTTAGAAAAGTTGGCTTTGTGGCGTACCATTTTTTTTTTGGCACTGTGAGCTTTCTTATTATTTTTATTGATAAGTTGTTGATAAAATGTACTTTCTGTCTACCTGAACTTTAGATTTATCACCAGCACCCAGTTGGACAGCTTACAAGTGAAATCATAGGACAAAATGCTCTTCTATTGCCCTATAAAGGTCTCCTGCGAGGTCATATGACCCATCTATTTTGTTGACGGACGAGTAGTCTATAAGTATAGATATGGAATAACGTACTGCAAAGCCTTAATTTTTGTGACTTAGGCTTTTATTTTACTCCACGCTCTTGCGGAACTGTGGTAGTAGCATTATCAATGAACCAATATCGGAGAAAAATGAAATTTTTATTAGCCTCCTTCATAAAGTAAACTATTTTTTCAATTTTGCTATATCACGGACGCGAAAATGACACCTTCACCTTTTGGTTGTTTGAGCCTAAGACCAAAAAAGGACTTTAAAATAAATATACGTACCTTTTATTTCATTTTAATTTGATTAAAAAGATACTTTGTAATACCCAAGTAAATTAAATTACAGGGCAAATAAGGAACTGCGTATACCAGTCTCCTTAGTACCACTAAATCTACGCTGGTTGAAAAAATATGAACCTCATGATCATGAGAGGTGATGATGAATAAGATTTTATCACTTAGAACCCCCTAAACATCCCTTAGTAGCATGGAGTGAAGGAAATGAGTGAAGACCAAAGTACGGGCTTTTTTGAGATCCTCTCTTAAACTCCCTCTACTTAATCTTTGCGATGAATAAGAGTTTTCAAAGAGGGCTAAAAATGCGCTGAACTATTCGTATCTTCGAAAAGTATTTGACAATTTCTGGGAGCATAGCTTAACGTTATTCTCCACTTAGATCGTATATATTATGATAATATAAGTTTGTTCAGAAAATAAATTTGATAAAGCTGACTCAAAAGAGCCTGTGCTTTACAACTTAGCAAATATCTAAGCCTGGAAAATTTTGTATTATAATGAAAACTCTACTACAATTTACAAAAGCAATACACGAACTTATTATAATAAAAACGATGAAATTATTTTAAAACATTTTGCGCCTTGCACCTATTTAAAATAGTTCGTTATTTCCATCAGGGTATCCGATCGTTTGCAGAATTTTATAAATGTGTTTAAGGTCCATAGTCCATTATAATTAGCGCTTATTACTTAAGAGCTTGATCCTAAAAATGTTGAGATGCTGTTTTCTATACATATACTAAATCTGTAGAAGGGTCAATTCTGTACATTGAAAATATTGAAAAAATAAAAAGGTCCTGCCTTAATGAATGAAAACAGTATCTCAATTTTTTTTTATTATGCTCTAGGTATTAGGCGCTGACTATAAATATTACAGGCCTTAAACAAAAGACAAAGAGAATCTAATGTACGATTCTTGCATGTGTAATTTTAGCAATAATTAATGGGTTATATCCTGAGTTTTTCGTTGACAAGCAAATTTGGATTTGAAATAAAGGTTATTTAACATAAAGTATGTCATGAACCAGCTCTAATTTCATAACCGAATCCGCTCATATATCAAAGTTGGTCAAATCTCAGTAGCGCCAACAT
>JAOTAV010077635.1:0-12795 GCA_026546445.1 Cyclargus thomasi | reverse complement strand
GAACTTTGTATGCAGCTTATGGAATTTGACGTCACAATTAATATCGGATCTCTCTTTCTAACTGACTACTTTAAAGTTTGTTGTTTTCAATTTTATCAAAAAACTGATTGGACTACTTCATTTTTCAATAACGTAAGATTTATTTAATTAAATAATAAAAAACCATGCATATTCCCTATTTATACCTTGACGACGTAAGCAAGATCCCATTGACTGCGCCAAACGTTGAAGCAGCAACGAACAGCGGTATGGCGAGAGCAAACACACCGAAGAGACGCTCAGCGAACGTCACGGCTACTGCCGCTGATCCCAGCACCTGTAGAAAACGAATTCTTCTTAAAGATGACTTTATTTATTGTTAAATTACGACTGGGCTTAGGGTTGCCAGGTCGTCAAACCTAATAGCCGGACAGACCAGCCAGGCTAAAAAAAGCCGGACACCCTATATTATCGAGGACTTTGTCTTGGTGTTAATGGGTACGACAAAACAATTGTATGTATATAAAATCAAGTCTTTTTCATTGTTATAATCAATTTTGTTAATTTTTAGTGAAATAGCATTTTTTTTGCATGTTTGCTCATTGTAAAAAGCCCAACAAAAGCCGGACAAGACGGACACCGTTTATTTCGGCGAACACACAATCAAAAAGCCTATGTCATTTTTTGCCTGAGCCCCTTTTAACTGTAGCTTAATATGTAACTAGTGTCTACATCATCTGCGGCTTTGGCCAGTAACATAAAAAAAATATTAGAAACTACATGACATCCGTAAGTCCGTTGCGCCAAAATTTTTTTTATCGCGCGCAAACCATACATTTTTCGGGCATATAAAGTATTCACCATATCGTATCCGGATCGCCCCCCCCCCCCCCTTCCCTCTATATATAGCCTATGGGCTTTATCCGGACGCCTGGCAACGCTAACTGGGCTTGCACCTATCAAGCGTAACAAGCGAATTAGTGATTTTGAGTGATTGTTAGCTGTTGATTCAAATTGACGTACACCAATAGCGAAAAGCATTGACGGAATCATAGGCTATTGTCCTCTTATATCTATACATCTAATAAAATATTAAAATTGGAATGTCTGTACATTTAATATTGGCAATTTTGTAATAAAATTGCCAATGTGGCGTTGCTAAGGAACAGTAATGGAACACATATCGCTTAAAAAAGTTGTCTGTTTGTACGCGCCTTTCTAAAGAAATACTGGACGGATATTAATAAATCTGTTTTTTGTTTAATAGCTAGTAGATCTGAGGAACATATAGGATACTTTTTTTTCCCGGGAAAATGTACGGTTCCCGCGTGATATACAAATTTTTGCGCAACGAAGTTACGGGCACCAACCTTAATATTAAGAGGACGATAAGACATACATGTTGTTGTCTATACATGTATATTATATTGTTACTTCTCAATCGACTATTATGATAGCGAAGTTACTGCATCAAAAGTAGGTATGATTAATAATAATAGACTATTGATTGATTGATTGATCACCTCAGCGGGCGACAGCGTGGTGTAGAACGCGACGTTGGTGAACGTGTACACGATGGTGACGAGGGCGCAGGAGATCGCGATAGCCCGGGGCAGGTTCCTCACGGGATCCTTCAACTCTTCTATGATGAAGTTCAGATAGTTCCTGGAATGGTCGCGGTAGATTTAGAGAGCGTCCGTGGGTAAGGCGGCTAAGACCTTTGGTTCGCACTCGAGAGGGTGCAGGTTCGAACCCCGGTGGAGGCGTGTACCAAGGAGACATTTTCCGATCTCAAGTACGTAATACGGATGCTCATTGCCGTGGGAGACCCATGCTTGACCGGAGTGATACCACGGCCCAACAGAAAACTGGCGTTGTACTATGTTTCGTTCAGTGAGTGAGTTTACGGGTGGCCCAACTCCTCTAATCCCCTATCCCTATTCGCATTCCCTATTCCCTCATAAATGCTGGCAACGCACTTGCGACTCTTCGAATATCATGAGTGGTCATAAGCGACGGCAGTTGCTTTTCAACAGGTAGCCCGTTTTTTTTAAAGTTATTTTATAACAAGTTTAGCGAGGCTTTTTTGCGAAAATAAAATAATCACTTAAAAGTGGTAATGTAAGAAATAAATTGACCTACTTTTGCAAAAAGTGTACTCTATTGTAAATAAAAAGGAAACAGTTGGCCTTTTTAATTGGAATTAACTATATTTTTTTAAAGACTTTCAGTATATTCAGCTTCCAGCCAGTATGTTGGAAGCTATGTAACTCTTAAATTGAAGGAATTTACTCAAACTCTTTCCAAAAATAAGTTAATTTACATGATATAGGCAAACGAAACCGCTAACGTAAAAGCTGATAAAGCTGACGAAAAAAAAAACTCACCATCCGTTGTAAGCGAAAAGTCCAGAGTAGAAAGAGAGAGCGATAGACGTGACGTCATTGGTCGTTCCCTCAAAGGAAAAGTGCTGGACTTGCCCTGAAATTTAAATTTTTGTTTCATAGAGTACGAATTAATAAAAAAAAAGACTAAAACAAAGCCCAAAGTTAAATCCAAGCCACCAGGCTTAAAACCATTAATATACCACTAGACACGCTGTAATGTTATGTTCCCTATTACTAACACCCTCATTCATAAAAATATTTAAGCATTGCTTAACTAATTAGATATATGATAATACAAGATTCGCTGTGCCCTTTCTGACGTGTTAAGTTTTTTTAACGTTCCAGAAAGTGAACTCCGAATCTTGATTTGTTAAACACTGTTTAAAATGTTTTTATACATGAGGGCATTATTCTAATTACATTAAGGCCTCAGCACTAAAGAGCATGATAAAAAAATTTGAGCTGCTATTTTCATTCATTTTTCATTAGAGACCTTTATGAATGAGAAACACACTTAAAAATTTTTTTATGCGGTGTTAAGCTCTGACTATTTTCATTCATAGAGAGACCTTTATGAATGAGAAGCACATCTCAAATTTTTTTTATGCGGTATTAAGCTCGGACTATTTTCATTCATAGAGAGACCTTTATGAATGAGAAGCACATCTCAAATTTTTTTATGCGGTATTAAGCTCTGACTATAATAGGGATGTGTGATGATGTGTGATGATCTGTGATGGGAGACGAGGTCAAAAATTCGCAATACTTTAAAATAAACTTAGGATATAATGGTAAAAATAAGTATCTCCTAAATTTCAGCTTAATAACTTCTATTTATTTTAATAATAAGCTAATTAGATAAGTCTATTTATTTAATGTTTATACAAGTCCACTATTTTAGTACTATGAATAAATTTGGTAATTAACAACAAGTTGTCATGAAACCACTGTCATGAAAGCAATATTAAACATAGTTACCGAACAGAGTCTTCTCGCGGTGCGTACAAACTACCTAGAGATGACGTCATAACTAGGTAACGTTCTGTATGGAGCGTTTTAGGAAGCTCAATTTTATGTAATTTTGAAAATGCCATATTTTCGAGACAATTTAAGCTGTCGGCGTCATTCTTTCACCAATATTTCTATTTCGGACATCTTTTATAACCAATAATAATAAAAAAACATTCGACTATCCTATTACGGGCCTTAAATCAAATGAAGACTCACTCTAAGCATTACTTGTAAAACTTATACAGGTAAACAAAAGTTACAATTGCTTATAAAATTTTCTGAGAATGAACGTTATAACAAGTACTTAGAATTAAAAAAATGCAAAACTTAAACATACCGATGTTTTACGAGACACACTACACGCAATATACAGGTTTCCGTTGCATCAGCCAACAAAAAGTACAAATTATTTTCCGGATTCCAAACTTTGTGCTATGTTTATTGTCGAGCACATTGCCAAGTTCCGACAAAAGGTTTGAATATAACTCCGTTTGTCCACCACACGCCGTCACCGTCAACGTTTTTTTTAACGTCTTTATGAGGGACTAGGGAATGGGAATAGGGGATAAGGGTTCGGCCACCGGTAAACCCACTCACTAAACGGAACACAGCACAACGCCGTTTCACACCAGTTTTCTGTGGGGCCGTGGTCACTTCGGTCGAGCCGGCCCATTCGTACTGGAACTTGGCTCTCCGACGGCAATGAGCATCCGTATTATGTACTTGACATTGGAAAATGTCTCATTGGTACACGTCTCCACCCGGATTTAAACCTGCACCCTCTTGAGTGTGGAACAAAGGTCTTACCCACTAGGCTACGGACGCTCTAAACGTGATTATTTAATACGGATAAAATGTCACTTTATGACCTAGGTTTTCATTTTCTGCCGACATTTCTCTAGCGTCCATGTCGTGCCGCCGGTCTCTAGTGGCGTAGAGCAAAATGAAACCTATGTCATACAGTGGCATTTATGCGTCTAAAACAATCACGTCGGCGATGACGGCGTGCAGTGGATAAACGGCGGAAGGGTTAATCAACTGTTTCTTACTTCAGGCGAATCTTTGAATAAAGCATCACGACGTATACATTTCATTGATAAAACCATAGACAAATTATTTTTTTTTATTACTTTTATTATTCTCTATGATAAAACTATGTTTATTTGATAATTCTATGAACGAAAATTTACCATAATATAAATACTCAGTCAAAAGATTTCTGCGTATAATGTCGGAGACTAATGTCTGGTTTACACGTATTAAGTAGATAACTAAATTTTAAGTTTATTTCAAGTCATTTAACTTGCAACTTGCTACTAAATTTTGTGCTTACATGCAATTATTAACTTAAAATTTAGTTACCTACTTATCTACTTAATACTTGTAAACAAGACATCAGGAAAAAAAATTATTCCTGTCCCCAGCTGGCAGCTGTTAAAATATAAAAACTGAAAATATTTTTTAAATTCCCAGTTGTTATGGCAGTCAATGCAGTCTACTGTCTATAGGACGGTTAAAAAAAAAAACTTTTTTCTTCACCGGCCTATTATTGGAAAAGCCAAAGAGAAAAATACAATCTGTTTTAGCCGATAAATGATATCACTTTTAAGATGACAAATTCAAGGGAAAATAGAATGTCATGCGATTCTAGACTCCTAGAGTAACCTAATTATATTCTTCTGCATTTCGCGGTATGATGCAATCCGACGCCGGATTTGAGCGATCTTCTTATAAACGGCCGCCTCCTACTTCCTCTTTGGCTTTTGGACATAGGCTACTTTAACATTGAGGAACTTCATGTTGTATTTTAATACCGAACCGGTACCCGGACTGGAAACTAGTAGTCCTCTTATATTCTTCTGATTAATTTCGTTGCGGGTCCCAAGACAGCTGCATGAAATTCCCTCGGGCTCCCTGAGATCATATCTGAGGGTTTTCGTGGTTAGATACCGCCGTCGATCCTGGAGACACAGGAGATACAGTGGTGGTAGGCCAAAGCCCGTTCAAAAAAATACTAAGTTCTCTTAGCGCTGCGGACCAGCAATAACCCTACCAGCGCACTGGGTGCGCCTTCGACGTCTTCTAACCTCAATTCAAATTCAAACAAAAAAAACGGTCAGATGCTTCTTTTTATAGCCTGCCCCTTTTATCCAACGGTGACCAGTCACCTCCTGTACTGTCAAATATCTAGCGGGGCATTCGCTTTATGCAATGCAGGTGCGCACAGCGCGAACGGTGCCAAATAAGAAATACTCGGTGACATACGGCCATTTGACATCCACAGAATTAAGTATATATTGTTGACATCTCAAATCTTCACGTTTCGACCACCGTATTCTAACACGCAACTTTCGCATGCGATACCAACACCTGACGGGGTCACTGTATTAGTGCAATATTCGATATCGTACGACGTGACATCCCTAATAGCGGTTACATGTACACTCTGGCCGAGACACAGCAAGACCGCCTGAGTAGGAGAGGGTAAACTCGCACTCGCCTCGTCTCCCTCGTGTCAGCCTCGTACGAGTCACCACGAGACCCTCGCTCGAGTGCTCTCGGCAGGTGTGTACAGCCGCCATAGCCCGAGTATGTTATATCGTACGATATATCGTGGCGTGACAACCCTAATACATCCAGTAATTGAATCTTGTACATTGATGAGCGTACAATACGGATGTCTCCAGCAGGGATGGGCCAATTTGCTCAGCTATTCAAGACAAATTAAGTTTTTAACCGACTTCCAAAAAGGAAGTAAGGTAGCAGGATGTTGTTGATGGTATTATGTTATGTACTGCCAGAGATGTGGATTCGAAGATTTCAAAGATTCAGATTAGAGAGCTATGTTTTAAAGGCGGGTTTGAAATATTAAATATTCTAATTGCATTACAAATATTTATATTATAACTAGAGGCCCGCTCGGGATCGCATACGTATTTAATAAATATCAAAGAAATATAGACCACCAGCTACTGCCCACGACTACGTCCGCGAGAAACTTAGATAGATTATTCCGTTTTTACAACATTTTTTTATTACTGCTCGGCTCCTATTGAACATAGTGTGATGTAATATAACGTTCCACGATAAATGGAATAACTACATAAAGAAATTTTCAATTTCGACCAGTAGTTTCTGAGATCAGCACGTTCAAACAAACAAACACTTCAGCTTTATATTATTAGTATTCTAGTAAGATAGATTTAAACGTCATCTGGCGAATCGGATCTGAAGTTTTTTTGCAGATAGTTAACGTTACAGTGCAGTACAGCAGATCCCGCCATCTAGAGGATGGCGCTACCATCAATACCAGCTTTAAAATTCAAATCAATTATAAAACATCTTCCTGTGGACCAAATTGTAAATTTAAACCATTCTCAAATCCCCTTGAATACCTCAAGAAAATCAATTGGTCGACTAGTCAATCGACTGGTTGATTGACTGGTCGGTCAACTGGTTGATCGACTGGTCGGTCGACTGGTTGATCGAATGATCGGTCGACTGGTTGCTCGACTGGTTGGTCCACTAGTCGATCGACTGGTTGATCGACTGGTCGGTTGATTGGTTGCTCGACTTGTTGACCAACTTGTTGATCGACTTGTTGACCAACTTGTTGATCGACTGGTCGGTCGACCGGTTGCTCGACTGGTTGACCAACTGATTGGTCGACTGGTTGATCGACTGGTCGGTAGACTGGTTGCTCGACTGGTTGGTCAACTAGTCGATCGACTGGTTGATCGACTGGTCGGTCGACTGGTTGTTCGACTGGTTGGATGACTGGTTGCTCGACTAGTTGGTCGACTGGTTGATCGACTAGTCAGTCGACTGGTTGATCGACTGGTCGTTCAACCGGTTGCTCGACTGGTTGCTCAACTGATTGCTCGACTAGTTGATTGACTCGTTCACCAACTAGTCGAACAATAAATTGGTCAACCAGTCGAGCAGTCAGCCAACGAAGTAGTCGACCAACTAGGCACCCAACCAGTCAAGCACCCAGTCGACCGACTAGTTGACCAACCATTTAACAGATTAGTCGACCAAATCGTTGACAGACTAGTTGACCAACCTGTTGACCGATCAGTCGGCCCACTAGTCGAACAACCAGTCGACCTACTAGTCGATCAAGTGCATATAGTTTTGAATACGCAGTATGAATAGTCATACCATAGAGAAAAATAATTGGTCTATGGTCATACTAATAAATGAAACTCGAATTAACCAACGAGTAAAACCAACTGCTACTCCTCCTTAAGGGTCAAAGGGCCTTTACAATAAAAACCCAGAAAACGTTAAAATTTTTTCTATAAATAAGTTTTAAAAATCGTAAAATAACGTTTGTGTGCTAAAGTTAACTATAAATTTAATGATTTTATCAACGACAGCACATCCTGGGAGTAGAATGGCTGCTTGCCAGGCTGCTTCTGCACAATATTAAAAAATGAATGATGAATAAAGTAATAAAAAAATTTTTTTACTAAAACCGGGACCTAGTCGTTTTACCAATAACAATATATTTTTTTTTTTCAGGAAACCCGGGAGAAAACCAAAACTCAGTTGTTTTGCCAATAACAATGAGGTCAATATTCAACATGATATTTGATAACACCGAGTTTATCAAGTTGACCCCTCACGGTCGCGGCCAGATTATTGTTGGGGGCTCGTTTTGTTCCTACATGGGAAGCATAATACCTTGCCGTCTCTTTCTAATTGACACAATTTGAATTTGAATTAAGAATTTGACTAGTTTTGTTCATACACGATATTACAGAAATCTTAGTACAAACAAAATGCACAATTTTTTGACAATATTTTAATTTGAATTAGGAACAAGACAGCTCCTTTCGTCATAGGCGTATAAGGGGAGGTGAGTGCGTTCCGAAGTTTCGCAGAGCGAAAAGTTACTTTATTATGGCCAAGAAAAGTTATTTTTTCTTAAAATAGAAAGGAGTTGTAGAATTAAAGAGAATGTTATACATCTACAAACGATATGTACAATTTTTCTCCGTCTCTTTCTTGTATTAAGGTTAGGGACCATCAATAAAGTACGTCACACTTATTTTACGATTTTTGACCCCTCTACCCCTTGTCACAGGTTACATTTCTGAGACTCCCTATTGTGATGTCACAAAACTAAGAACCCCCCCTACCCCCTGTCCCACTTCGTCTACGTCTACTTTTGAATGAGTCAAAATACATAATTTGATTTAAAAAGGCGCGTGCGCTCAATATAGACAGAAAAGCAGTGCATTACTTGTTATATGAATGTAGATGTCTTGTTTATAAAAAAATCCCTTTTATAAATGAAAAATTGAAATATTTTCTTAAGACGCTCCATACAGAATCGTTGCTTGTCATACGAACTTGGACGTCTTGTTTATACAAAAAGTTCCTTATACAAATGAAATTTTTTAATATTTTTATTACTACAATTGAACGCGACGGACGTTGTCCTGCCTGTATTTTACACTGAGGCTGTGTACCTCGCCGTACACTCATTGGAATAATCCTGCGCACGCCACTAATTTTCGGCATTACCTACCGCATAATTATAAATGAGCGCTCGTACGAATGGATTTTTCTTTTTTTTTTCATCAACTTTTCGAAGCCAAGGTCAGTATTCTGACCGGCGTGGGACAGTCATTGCATCAGTTCTCAGTAATTGGACGAGGAAATGGAGTTTCCGAGTTAGGAATTGTTAAAATGCCTGCACTTTATAGTAACATTAATTATCCTCGTGACGTACATGTGTTATGTCACAAAATAATAATAATAATAATAATATCTATGGACACATATCTATTCACACCATGTCAATCTGGCCCCGTGCTATGTACCCGAGGGACTTGTGTTACAGGTACCAGATATCGGAAATATATTTAATACTTTTATATTATAAACATATTTAAGATTTTTATTACATGATACACACATTTATTACACACCCAAGACCCAGGAACATTGAGAAACTTTTTGTTACGTCGACGGGATTCGAACCCGTGACCCCCGGCGTGAGCTACCAAAGAGCTTAACTACTGCGCTACAGAGGTCGTCGAATTATTCTCTATATCATCTTTCTTCCTAGTAGGTTCAATCGCGACTTCACTTGCGTGGAAATGAGTTATCTCACAGGAGCATTTAATTGGAATTAAAAATATGCTATGTCCTTAGTAAGTCAACACCCTGCTCGTATACCAAAGTGGTACGTGAGGCCTACTAGCAATTAGACAATTTAATAGTTACAAGAGGCGACATTCGACCATAAATATTAAAATCCATGGTGTAGAGGAGCTATAAAAAATATGTTCTTAATTCAATCACAGACAATATGGCAACAAAGGCCTCGTTACCAGCCAATTTTATAAAAAAAAAATACACACACACTTCGACCATAAACAGAAGAGAATTTCGTGTATGATTATTGTGTCATGTCAAAATATTGTAGTGTGCGTAGCGTTTTATTAAAAATATACAAGAATAAAGAATATTTTAAATAATATTGGTATCGATAGAATTGAAATCGACGAGGGGCGCCTCTTCGATTTGAACTAGGTATAACTTGGAGAAATTTCATGCTTGCTCAGTTGGTAAGCGCGTTGATAGCTTAAACCGGGGGTCGCGAGTTCGAATCCCGCCGACGGAGCAGGTTTGTTGTTCCTGGGTCTTTAAAATGTATTAAATATGTGTATCATATAATAAAAATCTTAAATATGTGTATAGTATAAAAGTATTAAATATATTTCCGTTGTCTGGTGCCTGTAACACAAGTCTCCAAGGGTACTTAGCACGGGGCCAGACTGACGTGGTGTGAAGCGTGTATAGATATTATTATTTATTATTATCGACGCGTCTTTAGTAAAAAGAGGTACAAAGTTTTCTGCTCGCGTGTTAATATATTATAGCTTATGTCATGCTGTGATAATATAGCAATCTACCGGTGTAAGGACTTTTGAAGTCCGATCTCCTTCTTGCAAAGCTTTCCTCCTTAATGATTATGTAAGACAACTTCTCATACCTCTGCACAGCTGGTAGACACCGGCGATGATGATGACGAAGAGCGCAACGAGCTTGGCGTACGTGAACCAGTCCTGGACGCGAGTCGCCGCGCGGACAGACCAGCAGTTCACGAAGGTTAGCAGCACTGGAACAGAAAAGCAGGATATACCCGTCGAAATAAACAAAGGAATAGAAGATATGAGTTATAGTGAAAATGATTTAAGTCATTATTAATAAAAACGGTCATTGACCTTATTAGTGTAGGAATGATAGGCCGTTTGCTGACCGACCGGCTAAACCGCGCTTGAGCGCTATTCCGCTCCTAGTAGCTCCGAGACCGCAATTTTAACTTCTGTACGATTGTGACCTCATTAATCTCTCAAGCTCATTGTGTGGGTAAACCTTGCACATTCGAACGACGCCTGCCGCGTCACTGTTACATGAAGGAAAGTTGTGCAACAAGCGCACGCACGCATAGGGCCGCGCGCACAACTGAGTTGAACGATCTGTACTTACGTATACAGCACGCGGCCAGCAGCCTAGTCGCGTCCTCCGGCGGGTCGCACTCCGGGAAGATAGGCTTGAGCACGTACGTCGAAAACGTCAGCGCCACTATCGCCTGTTCAAGAAAAAAAAACCTAAAATAGAACTATAAACATAGGTGTCCTAGGCTAGGACTAGGATAGGATAGATAATGCTACGACTAGGATAGATAATGCTAGGACGCGTATTTCGCAGCAAGCGAAATAATTTCGCATTAGCAGGATAGCAGAATTAGCAGTTTAGCAGTTAGCGTGGTGCAGCGCGAACGTGAATTTTTACAATAGCAGATTAAAATTATTAATTGCTGCGCATGATGCTATTAGCATTCATATTTTTTAGCAAGTACGATTAATTTAATGTCTGCTAATAGTTATTTAGTCATTAATAAATTATTATTGCTAATGCTTTTTCTACCTTCACTAACTCGTAGTTTTTACACTATCCATACTACCATATTATACAGGTTGTAACAAAAGTAAGTGATAAAACTTTTGGTATCGTATGTGTCACGATCAACAACGTACAGAAGTCGTAAATCCTGTCATTAAATTTGTTATTGATGAGGTTTTGGAGGAATAAATTATTGAAATATCAACTAAAAGAATATACGCCACTACAATTGTGAATTTAACTCAATTGTGCTGATATATACCTGTACAAATGTGTCAAGTGACAAGCCCCGCTTACCAATTTTTCTAATTATCTGGGTAAGTAGTAACTAAATTTTAACTTGCAACTTGATAATAAATTTTTGTTTACGCAATTAAGTTTTGTTAATGCAATTAAGTCACTTAAAATTTATATTTAATACGTGTAAACATGACATATGACATAGACCTTCTGGAAATAACCAACATCAGTAACTGTTCTTTTCGTGTTATTTACTTATTAATTATTATCTATATATGTATTAACACGCGAGCGGAAAACTTTGTCACATTTTCTACGAAAGACGCGAAGTTGTAAAAGCATTTTACTCCCAGTTATAGTCGATATGGAGGAGAAGTGTGGAATATGAATGTTATTTTACAATATGTTTTAATTGCATATTTTTAATTAATAAACGTTACGCACACTTCAATTTTTAGACATGACACGATAATCATACACGGAATACTCTTTTGTTTATGGTTGAAGTCTGTTTTTTTTTTTAATTTAATGGCCTGGTTAGTACTTTATGCTAAATTAAATTCTGTGATTGAATTGAGAATAGATTATATCTTTATAGCTCCTCTACACGATGTATTTTAATAATAATCTATAATAAATAGTCGAATTTCGACCACAGGGCGACCTCTAGTTTTTTTATAATGTATTTGGACCTCTGCACTTGCCGCCCAGGGCACGGGCCCCGGCTCGAGGGGAGTACAGGCGCCAACGGCCTTAAACATACATTCGGAGTTTCAACGGATAATAATTAATATACAATTAATAAAAACAAGAAACAAGAATTCCTCCTTAGGGATTATAGTGCTACGTATATTGTATTGTATAAAAAAACGTTGAACTTAACCGGTTAGTTTATTTAGTTTATACAGTTTTTTACAAAAAATCGATCTCCACGGTACATACTTTTTCAGATTAACTATAAGCTTAAGGAAAAAGCCCTCGCTAGTAATGAAAGAATGAAGATCATTCTATAACATATATTTTTTGGCTTATATAGTTAAAGTTTTGACTTACTTATAAGAGGTTAAACTTACGTCTCTAGCCCTCAAACCCTTAATAAGCCTTCAAACCCTTCATTTTGATACTTCATTTTAATCAACATAGTGTCACTTGCGCTATTAAAAACGAATCGTCGGGTAATTATTTTTTAACAAAAAATTTAAACCGACTTCCAAAGGAAAAAACTAAAATAGTACAAAACAAACTAAAAAGT
>JAOTAV010077625.1:0-12796 GCA_026546445.1 Cyclargus thomasi | reverse complement strand
TAAAAATTATTGGAACAAGAAAATTGATTTCCCGCCTTTACTTGACACTGGCCATGGTTATAGCCAAGCGTCATATATATAAATAAAAAATAAAAAAAAATAAGAAGAAGAAGTGGCTTAACTGTCTTATTCTAATATACCCAAAATATACCATTTATTTGTGGTTATAAATGTGTTTTTAAATTTTAAAACCTTTTAAAGAGTAAAAAATACAATTGAATAAATAATATTTCATATTGGAGAGTAAAAATTAAAAAATGCCCCTTTCGTGTAAAACGGGATGTGGTAAGAACGCGATGCTCAAGGTAATAGCAAAAATTAAACTAGGTGTTAAATTTTAATTAATATTTCGCTGATGAATGATGATTTCACGCAGGTGCTTGTGAAATCATCATTTATTATGATATTTTTCTTTCAGCGTCCAAAAACTGGTGATGCATTGTGTAAAGACTGTTTCTTTGCTGCATTCGAAACTGAAATACATTACACAATAACAAAAGCTAAGCTGTTCAACTCAGGCGATTCTGTTGCAATCGGTGCATCGGGCGGTAAAGACTCTACAGTTCTCGCATACGTTTTAAAAACTTTGAATAAGAGGTATAACTATGGCCTTAATTTAATGCTACTTTCGATAGACGAAGGCATCACAGGTTACAGAGATGATAGTTTAGAGACTGTTAAACAAAATAGAGATGATTATGAAATGCCTTTGAAAATTTTATCTTACAAAGATTTATATGGATGGACTATGGATGAAATAGTAGCTCAAATAGGTAGAAAGAACAATTGTACTTTTTGTGGAGTGTTCCGGAGACAGGCTCTTGACAGAGGAGCTGCAATGCTCAATGTGAAATGTATAGCAACAGGTCATAATGCAGATGATATTGCTGAAACAGTCTTAATGAATCTTTTAAGAGGAGACATCGCAAGACTAAAAAGATGTACAGCCATTTCAACTGTAAGTAAAACAATTACAAAATTTTAAAAAATAACTAAATAATATGTAAGTGTTACGCGTTCATTTCTTTATTTTAGGGTAGTGAAGGCACAATTCCAAGAGTGAAACCATTGAAGTATACATATGAGAAGGAAATAGTAATGTATGCACATTACAAGAAGTTGGTATATTTCTCTACTGAATGTGTGTTTGCTCCAAATGCATACAGAGGGCATGCCCGAGCCCTATTAAAAGATATGGAGAAAGTTAGACCAACTTGTATTATGGATATTATCTATTCAGGTAACACATTAATGAAATTAAAAATAACTTTGACAAATGGATGGACCAACAAACATAGCAAATCTATTAAGTCCTAATTTTTTGCCATTTGTCTATTACACCCTGAAAATTATAGTTTAATCTAGTTGATCATGTTATAAGTTTTATGTGTATTATAAGTAGTAAAATTGACCCATAATTTTCAGGGGAAACATTATCAGTAAAGGAGGAAGTCACACTTCCTACTCAGAGAGTTTGCATTCGATGTAATTTTGTTTCGTCACAAGAAGTGTGTAAAGCGTGTGTCCTCTTGGAAGGGCTGAACAAAGGCTTGCCTAAACTAGGTATAGGGAAGAGTTCAAAGGCCAAGAGAATGTTGGAGGAATACAACAACAGACAAAGAAATCATCAGGAAGAGGTAGAGAAAATAAATGATGAGGCAAAACAAAATAATTGCATATCCAAAGGAAAAATGTGCCGATCTGGTTGCAAGTCTGACAAGGACAATATTAACAAAATGAAAAATTTGCATTTGTGTAAGGATGGCAAAGAGTGTTCCATTGGTACACCATGTAACTCGAAAATAAATAAAGTGATTAAAGAATTTGGAATTAATAGTTCAAGTGCTTCAGATACTGGACAAGAGAACAAAGATGAGGATATATGTAATGACCATGATGAAGCATTTGATATTCCTCAAGAAGAAATCTTAAATAGTGAAGATGTCACTTGTGCTGGTGCTTGTGGAGGTGCATCAAACATTGGTTTTTGAAAAAGCAAATTTTATATTATAACATATTTTTTTAATTTAATGTTAAATTGTGCAAAAAATTATAGCATTAAAATTTACTTTTTATCTAAAAATTTTTCATTACGGAAAGAATAAATAAAGTTACTTTATGCACTATGTAACACTTTATTAATAATCAAAGAAATATTTAACAATGATGAATAGAAATTGTTCATTCATAAAAACATTACAGGATTACAAATTGACGATTAGTCAGGACTCAGGTTAGAAAAATAAAACTAATCTTTGTAAATATTACATAAAATAATATCTAAATGTATATGTAAATTATCATTTTGAGTGCTTTTTGTCATTGGGAGTGCCAAGTTCCAGTGTGAGTTTGGTGAAAACAACAAAAAACATGTTATTGGATTGAAAATACAAAAAATTACAAAATTATTGATACCACAAAATGATATATAACAAAAATGGTTTTATCAGAATGTGCAGAACGAAACAGAGTATTTTTAGCAAAAAACCGAAAACATGGAATTTGGCATTCGCAGCAAAGTTTTGTAACATCGGTCATAGACCTATCAAACTAATTTAAATAATTTAAACAATTATTTACAATTCTATTAATCTAAAACCAAAACGATTCTATGTGAAAAAACTACAAAACGATTCTATGTTATAAATGCAGGGGCCCTTGATTCTATTCTCTCTCTGCAGATGGGGCATTTGTGTTTTATATTTTCTGAACAGTCTTCACAGAGGCAGACATGTCCACAGGGTAGTAAAATTATCTAACAAGAAAAATAATTTTATAAGTCCTTTTCTGTAGACAGGTATGGGATAAAAATAAAATTAACAGTATTTAGATACTGATGGCTAAATTGTTAGCATCACTTTGTGTAAGGCATAAAATTTGCAAAAACTTACTTCTTTTGGATTTTCTGTGCACACAACACACAGTTGGTGTTCACCAAGGTTTTTATCTCGTATCTGCGCACGACGCTCCCTCCGGCCAGCTGCTAGTTGTTTCTTTAAAGCCTCCTCTGCTTCTTTTCTTTGTCGTCTTTTAAGGTACTTGTATGCAATGCGAGCTGATGCTATAACAGCTACAGTTCCAAATAGAACTATAAGAACTCTAAAAGTATTTATGAATTAGTAACTTATTTCTAGTATGCAAAAAATTTTTGCTTTAAATTAAAGTGCAAAATTGTATATATTAAATATAAAATAGGATACTACCTTAAAAAGTCTTTAGAGCTTGCCAGGCGTTTTAACAAACTAGACTTTGTTGAGGTGGTAAGATAAAGTGGCAGACCATCTCTTGGTGGCTGGATTTTGAGACCACCATTAGTTTTGCTTAACTCTCCTATAGCTGTTATGTAGGAGCCATCTCGTAACATTTCCTCCATAGTTTGCAAGCCTCTTTGCCTTACACCAGAGAAAAAGCCCCAAACATGGTCAATGACACCAGGAGACATTGGCTCAAATTTATCAGAGATGACATCAAGATCTGTAAAAGTTCACAAATTTTTTCTTAAATTAGTTGAAAAGATTTCGTGGTAAATTAACTTTTTTTTACCTATTAATTCAGCTGACAGTGCGTCAATAATTTCAATAGTATGTTTCCCATTGCTAAGTATGAAGGGACAGGAATTGTAGACTTCATGAATAGTGCGAGTTTGATCAGACCAAAAACCTGCAGATGTTCTAGCTATTACATGCTCCTTGATAGTTAACCTGTAAAAGTTATTGACCAGCCAAAATTAAACAATAAATTCAAGTTAATTTGAAATACATAATACTTTTTTTGTTCCTAAAAATTATAAAAATGAAATGATATTATAATTATTATTTAAAATGAATTGAGACAAAATGTTTTTTTTATACTAATATTATTTTTAAATTAAGAAAAAATATGAAATTGGTACTTAAATGGTTAGTTATATTACAATTTTATATTTGTCTAAATCTTGTATGTATGTAATCCATCAATAATTGCTTGTTTATTCAGTAAGTTACTGTTTTGTCAGCAATTATACTGTACTTTTTGTGTGGTAAATTAATTTCCGTGAGCTTGTAAACAAAGGCAGCTGTGACACAGTTCTTACTAGTACAGCTGCCAATGTTATCTTTAACAATGTACTTTGTAAAATTTAAAGTGCCTTAGTCTTAGTGAATTTTATAATTTTGAATGTAATATCAATAAATTATTATTATTATAATACTTACCTCTGTACAACTCCTGTCACAGATTGGTTGTAATTGCTTCTTATTGGGTTTCCCAATGGCTTGACTAGTCCTCGCACCACTACGTATGGGATCACATTATTTGGATATTTGTTAAGTTCCTTGTTTATTGATCCATCAATATCTAACACTGGTGCTGACTGAAAGCATAGTTTACTTACATATAAGTATTTCTATATTCATATAGCTTTCATGATCTATAAGTCTTTGAATTAAAATATTAAATTTAATTTACCTGTAAGGCATTTAAAATATGTTTACATTTACTTAGCTGTCTCACACAAAAACCTAGAATCAGTGAATCAATTCCTAAAATGATTGTTTCACCAATTACTTCCGAAATGAATTCCATTTTACTTAATTGCTGTTATATCAATTTTATTCCTTTGGTGTTCCTTTAGACTGCCTGAAATTTATAACATTTTTAGTTATAATTTTAAATTATTTATAATTTTTGAGGATTCCAGAAAGCTTGCAAAAAGCAATTGAGAAACATTTAAAGTCAATGTCAAAATTGAAGGTGACAACCCCAGATTAAGAATTAGTGGTGACAACTGACAACAAAGTGTCAATGAAATAATATTTTTTTTATTTTTAGGGCTATCAACAGATAGATATAGAAGAGATAAATACAGAAAACCGGCCAAGTGCGAGTTGAAATCGTGCACGAAGCGTTCCGTACCAGTAAAGAGCAAAAAATTGGGAAAACGCATGAGTTTTGAATGTTTTAAATTAAAAAAGAAATTAAAATTAATGGCAAAGTTAAAAATTTATAAAAGGTGAAGTGTAGGAACTTCGCCACGATATCATTATGAAGGAAACGAAAATGCAGAAAAAATATTTGTTGTATTAGAGATAGAGCCCCCTTTAAACATTAAATTTATTTTGTTTTTAATATTTGTTGCCCTTATAAAGGCCGGCAACGCACTTGCGACTTTTCGGGTTACGAGTTACGAGTGTCCATGGGCGACGGCAGTTGCTTTCCATCAGGTAACCCGTCTCCTCGCTTGCCCCCTAAATATCATAAAAAAATAATAATTATCAAATGACTTTGTCCTGATATAAAATAAATATATTGTTGTGTCAAAATTCTAATGACAGTTGTAATATTTTTATGTCAATGTCATCGAAAATGGCTCGAAGGACGTGGCATATGTTTAGTACAATAACATTATTATTTACAATTTTATCACTCGTAGGGGATGTTTTATCAACGTCTGCGGCACCATGGTACGAAAACCTACCTGCGGTAACAATGGATTACAAAGTTCACATAGACGCAGGAAAAGAAGATTGCTATTTTCAGTATGTTCAGCCGGGTGCCACATTTTACGCTAGTTACCAGGTAATTACTCTATATTTTCAGTAATTAAATGAGTTATGATGTTAATTATTTTCACTTGTATCACCAGTGTACTTGTGGTAAATCCTTTCCATGTCTTTGTGTTAAAATTTTGCTACTTTCACTTTGTAGGTGTTGAAAGGTGGTGATGGCATGTGCGGATTTGCAGTGCGTCACCCAAACGGGCAGATCGTCCATCCGTACGAATGGAAACAGAGTGCTGAATATGCAGACCAAACTAGTACAGGTGGATACTACGCTGTGTGTATAGACAATCAATTTTCAAGATTTGCTGGCAAACTAGTCAATTTGTATCTGTCTGTCATAAGATATGATAAATGGGAACAATATGCGAAAGAGATTGAGGAGTTAGATATGAATATTCAGAACTTTACTGTGAGTATTGCAATTAATATTTTGTTAACAACTTGTATCAAATGCAGCACAAACTTTTAAAAAGGTGTTTTAAAATTATTAAAATATGTCATAGTTGAAACAATACTATAATCATTGGTTTTTTTATAACACCAATTTGATTTCATGAGCCTTTCTATTTTATTTTAGAATTCCATCAAATTTGTTGAACATAATGTGAATGATATCCTGCAATATCAGTATCATTCAAGGGCAAGAGAAACACGAGACTATAACCTTTTAATGGACAATAATGCCTATGTGCAAAGGTAAGAAAATTAAAATTTAATATTATGCATGATTAACTTGATGATTAACTTGTAATTTTGTCTGATTTATTATATATCCAAAAATATTTCATTTGTACCACCAAGGCTAAAAATAATTTTTCATCATTCTGGTATTTTTGTTAATTTCAGGTGGTCTATTATTCAAATACTTACAATAGCGGCTACAGCAACTTTACAGGTGTATTTTGTGAGAAAACTCTTTGAAGTTAAAGACAATTCTTCCAAAACAAGAATATGAGACTCAATTAGATCTGATACTTTTAAAATCATTCCTTCCCGACTTCCAGAATTCTGATCTCTTCTACTTTCTCATTCATAAGTTTACAAATAATAGATTATACAATAATAATAGATTATACAACACTATAGAATTTAGACAATTCATTAGCATACATACTCATTTTACTATTATGTTGCAATTATGAAAAATAAGCAGAAAATGTTGTGAATTGAAATGTGTAAATTTTTTATTTTTTTTTACTTTTTATAATACTTTATTAAATTATAGGTACATGTATAAGAAAATGACAAACAAATTATTTTAAATAAACAAGTTGTTGACGAAAATAAATTTTTAAACATTTTATTTTGTATTTTTAATGTCTTATTATACTTTGTGATTATTATTGCACATTGCATTTTTTTTCTAATTGTGCACACTCTACCTGATAACTTATGTCACATATTATGTCTTTGTAGGATTGCTGTTAGAAATTTCTTCAGAAATAAGCAGTTCTTTTTGTCTTTCTGTGTAAGTCATTATGTATTAATTTTCTTGTTGGCAATAAATGTTGAGTAAATAAATGCTCTATATTTGAGACTATTCATGCATTAATAAAATTAAAAACTTTACAGTATTAATACTTTATCCATTCATGCGAAACCCCACGTGAAATATAGTCTGGCTACTATACATTGAACCTAAAGAGAAAAATTCCAAAATTCTGTGATACCATCTGTATCACACAATTGTAGTGGAAAAAAATTTGATTATTTATTTGATCATGAAACCTTTTTAGTACTTCAATATAAGATTTGTAAAAAGTTAAGTTTCTTATTGAGATTTCTCTGACAAAGTGTTGTTTGCTATAAATAAAATACAATGTATGTAAATCAAAGTATAATTTATTTGCATTTTAATTTTAATCAAAATCAGACTCCAAATATTCAATGGAGGGACAAAATCCTGTTTCTCATATCTTATTATATTGCATTTTTAAACATGATTTAAAAAATATCATTTCTTTAGATATATACCGTATCATATCTTACATAAAAATTCAAAAGACCATAAATGGAGAAATACTCATGAGTATTTCTCCATTTCATCATCATCATCAAAATTAGATAACAGAAAATATATGCAAGGTTTAACTTATAGTCGTCAGACTATATATTTCCTTACATTTTGTAAGTTATAACGGATCAAAGTAATTTAAACCACTTTCGGAAAACAGCGCAAATGCCAGAATTAAGAATGTTACTTAGCCACAAAATCCTTAAATTGTAAAATCACATAATATAGTTAAAAAATTGCATTTAAGTTTTCTTTTTTGTATTCTGGCTTTTTTCTGAAATAAGAGACAGTTGTATAAGGAATTATTTTATTAGATACCAATACTCTTAATGGTACTTACATTATGCAAAACTGAACCAGTTTGATATAGTTTTAACCTACTGGTGTTATCATACACAAAACATGTAATTGGTATGTGATCCACAAAAATAATAAGTAACTATTGCTGTTATATTGAAAACAGGAATGTTAAAAATACGAATAGAACGCTTATCTGCTCATGACTAGTTAATTTTTACAGCAAATAAGCAAAGAAAAATATAATAATTAAAACACTTTAAAATCTTAAACAACAAGTGAACTCCCTCTTAATAAATTATTGTAAATGATTAGCGAAGCGATATTATTGAGAGTTCGTACTAAATTGTGTAAGAAGAAAGCGTCTTTAACTAAGTAAAGATAACACATAAATAAACTAATCACTTAAAAAGTTTCTGTACATTAATTTCTGTGAATCTCATTCGTAACTGTACATTTCACGATACATCTAAGTACTAAATCATAAAATTTCATAATTATTAAAATATGTAAGCACCACAAATTCAAATTATCTACAGAACATTACAAGCGACGACGTAAATTGGTCGAAAAATATTGTCTACTTAAATAAGGCAGTGCGGGTTGGACACAGCACAATACACTTCTATAAGAAATATAATCTTGTAGAATACTTTATACTTTTGATATTTGCTTATTTTAAGGCATTTTTATTATCAATTTGACAGTAGTCTTCGTCTTTTAGGCGGTAAGACATTATTAATAAAATCTTCATTTATGTCATTCAATAATATAAATAACAATACCTAAAATGCTTTTGAAGCTCGCAATTTGTCATCAATAACGCTATTTCACCCAGTTACATATTTACAATCAATTATGTAATGTGTCATACGATTATGAATATTTTCTTGTCCAAGTACACAAAGTTAAAGTGTTTCTAAGGATTTATTCTTTTTGTCAATTCAGATAGCGCGAGTAGGAGAAGAAAATAAATTTCTTATTCCCATTCTTCTTATTTCTTCTTCTGTCCCAAATACGTCCCGGACAGCGCGAGTAGGCGATACCGTTGTCGCAGATTGCGCGCGCGCACGTGCGGCGACGCGATCTCGGCCGTGTACGCGCCCGGGAACCACCCAGACTCGCCGTCGCGCGTGCGCTCGCCGTAGTACCAACCTGTAAAAAAAATGTTTAAGTTGAGAATTAACAACTAAAACACACAATGAAATACGCAAGAAATGGTATTGTAATAGCACATAATGTATGCATTAAAATGTTCTGCGTACTTTAGGGCCATTGTAATGGCCCATGGCCCTCTTACCTATTTTGTAAACATAGAATTGTGTTTAAAAATTATATTAATCTTTTTAAATGGTGCACAAAAAAAAATATTAACTGACCTTCACTAGTCTTGCGTGTGACGTTAACTACATCGCCTTCGTGTAACCCCAGCTCGTCGGGTTGGGCGGGCGCGTACGCGTACAGCGCCGCAACCTGCGGGCAGTCCCAGCCTGCGTACACGGCCTCGCCCGCTCCCGCCGTCGGCGCCGCTAGTGCCTCCCCCCACCGCGCCGCCGCCGTCTCGCTCTCGCACGACATCAGCTGTGAGAAATGAACAATGTTATTCGTTATTTAATCAGTAATCACAGTCATTTGTACGTGGATTATAGCCAGATATAGTCTCGAGATAAATTTATATCGACTTTATATAATATTGATATTACATTTTTTATACATATAAAATATGTCAAAGGTAGTGGAATCTCGAACCCGTCCTTTTTGTAACATGATTCAACAAAGTAAGAATGCATTTTAGCATCACTGAAAGAGAAAAATTTTAAACTTTTGTATGTATAATATTTAATTCATATTTGCCCAAACTTGTCACACAAAGTAGCTCTTTCGGCGCTCCTACTGTCATATAGCACTCTTTATAGTGGACACGTACACGTAAAGTGTTAAAGCTTTGTTAGCCTACACTGAAAAACCCGGTATAGATATCTCGCTGGCTTACCAGTTACTATAGTTAAACTCAATTGTGCGCGCGGCACTATATGTAGGTAAGCCTTGTTTATATGGACGGCGCGGCGCCTGTCGCGACATTGTCACATGAATAAAATAGGGGCAATAGACATGAACTATCTATGTCTATCTATATATCTGTCTCTCACCATCTCTACGGTGCGTCCCTGGTGGTTCTCGAGCAGTGTCAGTAGGAGCGCGTGTTTGGCCGGCACCGCGTCGCTCGCACACACCTCCACCAGCGAGCGCGGGCAGTGGTCCACGCACACGTACAGATCCTCGCTTTAACATTATACATATTAGAATATTTCTTTATTTTACCTTTTATTTCAGGCTCAAAGGCCCATATGTACCCTAAGAGGCCATATGTACACTAGGGCAGTTTTTCCATACAAACGTGTTTTCTCCCTGGATAATGCCGTTAGGGTTATATTTTTTTTAATAAATATTAATGGTCACTATTAGCATGTCCCTAAGTTTTCTTTTTTTTCATTTTTTAATTATAGAGAAGAGAGAAATGAACGCTCAAAAACCTGAAAAAGTTTGGCTAAATTATATATAAAAAAGGAAAACATAGGGACACAGTTTAAGCCTTTCTGGTTCCTTAATGATTTAAATTAATTCTTTCCGGTTCTCTTAATGGGTTTTTTCAATCCAAGATGCAATTGTCTCCATCGCGCTCTGCGACCTCTCCGGCTTGAGGTTAGAGACAGCAATAGATAGATAAATACAGTGACTTAAATTACAAAAACTAAGACAGAAAAATGTGGGCAAGGACGGCCTTATAAGCGATCTCTTCCAGGCAACACTGCGAAGCAGGAGAGTTAAATTGCGTAAATAAAAGCAGGGTAAATTATAAAGACAATATAGGATAAACAGTATTTTTCAATCGATGTAAATACATAGAATATGATAATAAAATGTATATAGACTACATTAAAATACTTAGGATTATACAATTATATTTATATCAATACATTGATTAATTGTAGTGCCTAAAGATAAAGCATATAAATAATATTTGATAAAAGGTTAAAAGGCTTGTGACTTTGGTCCAAAGATGGCGATGCAGGTTTGTTTTAAAAACTGCAAGTAGATATTGCAAATACATACAACACTATACACTTAAACGCTACTTTGCACTTTGGCTTACCCTTTCTTCTTAGTAATGACGAGGTGGTCATTGAACAGGAACAGATGTAGCGGGGTCTTGTGGAATTTCTTGCCGAAGGTCAGCTTCAGCTCGTCAGTCTTCCACACCAGTTGGGTCATCTCACCCGATCTCACCAGCCAGCGGATCGGCCTGGAAATGACATAGTTTTAGGATTTTTTTTATCTTTATTATTAGATATTATTTTGACACAAGCATACCTGTAGGTAAAAGGTAGTGTAATAAATCTATATACTCACTTGCGATCCCTCCTAGAGCAGGCGGGTCCCAGGTTAGGCGGGTTCCGTATGTTGTTGGGCATTTCGATGATCTGTGACAACCGCCATAACTCCTCTATACGCTCCGTGTTGCGGGCGCCTTCATTGCATTGCGACACCAACTGCAATATTATGTTTTTTGTCAAAAATTGTCAAAAATGTGTTATACACGAGCGTTCTGCTTATAGTTTTGTCAAGGCCGCACCCGCGCTGTCTTATCAGTTTGCAGTCGGCGTACTGGTTGATCCAGTCTATTGTGGCGAAGCCGTATTTAAAACAGCATGAAAAATAAAAAATGTAAGAAAACTATCTGATACGATATCGGTGTCGGGTGCCGATCCGATATAGGAGGAAATTGAACGTATGAAATATGTACCTTTCTTTCACATTGTCCAATCCAAAATCAGACCCGAACATAGTATTAACTATACGCTATTGCCTATCAGCGTCGGACGCCGATATCTTTTGCCGTGGGTTGGGTGTGGCCATGCTTCGCACGTGGCTGTGTGCCGTGCTTCGGCACGAATGGGTCGGCTCGACCGGAATGATACCACGGCCTTACAGAAAACTGGTGTGAAACTGTGTTTCGTTCAGCGAGTGAGTTTATCGGTGGCCCCACTTCCCTAATCTTCCTATCCCCATTCCTTTTTCCCTCATAAAGGCCGGCAACGCACTTACGACTCTTCGGATGTTACGAGTATCCATGTGCGACGGCAGTTGCTCTCCATCAGGTAACCCGTCTGCTCGCTTGCCCCCTAAATATATAAAAAAAAACATCGGATCATGTGAAAACGCTCTAACGATTTTACTCACGTCATTAAGGGTAGCCAACGCGCGCATGCATCCATCATACTCATGGTCTTCGAGCTGCAGGTTCCGTAGCACAGCATCCAGCAGCAGTGGCAGCCGCGTCACCCGCTGCATCGGCAGCAGCAGGAACGAGTGCAGGGACAACGACTGGCACGCCGGGTGCGACTCCAGTCTGGACAACAAGATATAAGTTAGTTTATTAACTATGACAGATGCACGTTGACACATAGATAATAAGAAAACTAATGTAAAAAAAAACGATTTATCATAGGTCACTCAAGAGTAAGTTATTATTTTTGGGGGTATGATAATTTTTGCAATCAATCAATAAATTCCTTTTTATAACGCTATAATAATTAAATAATATACATCTCTATCTATCCTCTATAACTTTGAGTTGATCATGAGCGCCTGGTGCTTTGTCTCTCTTTATCTCGTTATAACAAGTGTTGCTATCTCATCTATTGAGATAGTCGTAGGCGAATGAGCGCTCGGTGCTCACAGTATATACTGTCTCTTTCTATGTTAGTATATTATGTATTGCTATCTCATTTCTTGAGCGCGGCGGCGAGATAGTAATAAAATAATATTATCTATGGCCGCTTCACACCACGTCAGTCTGGCCCCGAGCTAAGTACCCGAGGTACTTGTGTTACAGGTACCAGACAACGGAAATATATTTAATACTTTTATACTATACACATAT
>JAOTAV010077614.1:0-12798 GCA_026546445.1 Cyclargus thomasi | reverse complement strand
TTTGTGAATCTAAACCATTCTCAGATCCCCTTGAACACACACAAAAATTTCATCAAAATCGGTCCAGTCGTTTAAGAGAAGTTCAGTGACATACACATTCACAGAAGATTATATATAGTAAGATAAACAAATGTGAACCCTCTCCAGACCCCTGAGGCATCCCTAGCCTATAACATTATTTCAGACATATTTGAAGTTGGAGTATCTTCGTGTATGTGGAACGATAAGTTGGTGATGGTGTTACGGGCTGTGGGGCACGCGCGACCCGCGATAACCATGGCGCGAGATAACAGCCCTGTGACCCGTGGCGAGTCAGGTAAACAAACATGACTCATGGGGAGGTCGATGACCGACAAAAACTGAATTTAAAATAGTGTTATCTTTAAATTTTATTATAAAACAAACGGAATGAAAAACACAAACGGTATCTACATTTTATAACAGTGAAAACTGAGCATATTAAAGGTCTTTATAAGGTCTAAAGAAAAAAAAACGCTACAATAATCAAAAAATGCAAATTTCATTACATGTACATTTTACTTTCATTACAAAACAGAAAGAAAGTTTACCGATATTCGTACCCAGAAGATTTTTAATTATTTTGGTAATTGATTTATTTAGTTTCAAAAAGGTATCGCTGTTCAGTTATCGCGCGCGTAACGTCGCCGCGTGTCGCTATCATTCAATAACAATTGATTGTCATTAATGACATGCGCATTTACAATGTTTCCTATCATTTGCATTACAAATACAACACATTGTAAGAAAATACTCGCGAAAATCATCAATATTATTAATATCACAAATGCTTGTGAGAGTTATAGCAATAATTCTTCTAAGTCCTTCCTAGTAAAATAATAAGCGCGAAAGTAACGATGGATTGGTGAAAGGTGGAATTCGTTTAATATCACAAATAATTTTTTCCTACTAACTGCAGGTAACACCGCGGAGCCCAACTAGTTTTCTAAAAAATTATTACATAATTTAGTTGAAGAATATTATGAGGCAGCTATAAAATGTGACGATATAAATAATATAGGAGACGTCGCGTATTTATCTACAGCACCGCTTCATAGACGATACAGATAAGATATAATATGGTTGACAAGTGGCTATCGGTACAGGGATTATTAAATTAATATCACAACAACTGATGAACGTAACCAAATTTTTAACTGTTTTAAAATTGGAGCAATGTGACCTAAATATATTATGGCGGGGTTATAACTAAATAGTACATAGCTGCTAAAATTTTCTCATCAAGGTAAACAGTGGACAAAAACAGCTGTATATAAAATGGACACTGGACAGTGTTTTTCTTGCGAACCTGACGTAAGCTCTCGTGACCCGTATATATATGTAAAACGCGCGTGAACATTTACTACACCGGCCGGCGGGTTATGTAACGGGGACGGTATTAGACGAAACTAGATTGTGTACTTCTACTGATTTTCCCGTCCACTCTTACTTGAAGCAGGTAGCGTCGTTGACTCGAATTGGATGCTATTAGCTCAAGATTATATTGAAGTTGTGCAAGAGGTAAGCAAACTAAAGCCACGAAATTAAGTTTACGTTTAAGTGATAAATAGTAAATATGCAAACCATGACAGCGGACGTGTTAGACCAGACGGAGACGAGTTTACTAAACATTCAACTACCGGTTTACATCTGGTGTTTGTTATAACGTCTGTATTGTCAAATACGGAAACAGGAAGACAGACTTTAGTAACTATAATAGCAGCACAGATTCAGTTTTGCAGGATCTTTCAACTCCTTAATCTCCCTTCATTCACACAAAATTCAACTATTTATAAGTACTTATTGCAATTCTTCTGTTTAATGGTAACTTTCAATACGTCCGGTTTCCTAATTTCTATTGGTTCTAACTCAAATGTTTCGGGTGTCACTCGTCTGAGGTGGGAGGATGCCAGCAGATCTATTAATACTTTACTGACACATAAATACTACACTTTCACTCTCAACACATGTTTGCATAAGTAAAAAAGATTATTGTTGTAGTTTTAAAATTTCATAAGATTGTATAGGATTAAGTATTTTTGATCCCATGCCATTGCTGGGCAAAAGCCTTTTACAAGTCATTCCATTCATCTCGCTATAACGCCACTGTAAGCTAGCTTAGCTGATATGCATCAAGTTTATCGACCTTATAAGACAAGTCATCTATCTTAATATATAGCATTCTTCTGTGAGTGTGTATGTCACTGAACTACTCTTAAACGACTGGACCGTTTTTTATGAAATTTTTTGTGTTTGTTCAAGGGGATCTGACGGAAACGAAACACTTTGTATCCCTTTTTACGAAAGACGCATAGATGAAAAAGCATGAAATGTCCCAGTTATAGTTGATATGGAGGAGGAGCGCGGAATGCCGATATTATTTAAAATATGCTTTAATTTTGCATATCTTTAATAAAAAAAAAATTTAGAACATTTAAGTACTTGGTAACGAGAGCTTTAAGCCAAATTGACGTCTGTGATTGAATTAAGAATAGATTTTTTCTTACTTTACACGATGGATTTAAATATTTATGGTCGAATTTCTACCACATGGCGACCTCTAGGAGAAATAAAAAGTCTAAAGTGCGCTAAGAACTCTCCTGACAGTAGATAGCTTTAAAAATGGGGTACTGGAGTAAACTTTATAATAATTATTGGAAAGCAAGTATTTCAATGTTCAAAGAAATACTGCCTATAAAAACCGAATAATTTGAGGGTAGTCAGACATTGAATTGAGTGAAGGTCATACGTTTAATTTGGAGCGCTGTTAGTCGTGGCCTTCATAACCCCAACCTACTTAACGTTCCTGCCATTGTCGAGTTTTAACATCTGACGATGTAGAACATGCAGCCAATTTGTAAACGGCGATCGATATTTCATGAAAGAAATTCTTACTTCTTTAATTTTTTCTGCTGGACTTTGTTCTTCTACGAGTAACTCGCCCAGTTCTCCTTATTATTGTTACAGACTGATAGCTCTGTGTTCTGTCTGTGAGCAGAGATAGCCTCATTAACGTCGATAGCGCACGCTACATCGCGCGCGGCACAACGTATACGGCGGAACTGACCGTTTCCTGACAATCCCCACAATGCAAATATCTACATATGCATTACACAAACGATATTCGACAGTATCGCTCCATTGGCAAATAGACTATCATTATAGATAGAAGATGTTACGTCTGCATATGACTTTCTCTATTGTTCCTTATAGCGAAAAAATATAAAAAAACGAAACGAAGGTCTGCACTTCACGGATTGATGCACTGAAAGGGAATGAAGCAGTCAGAAAATAGATCATGAAATGACTCAGAAGTCTTCCTTCAAAACTCAAAAGGTTCTGAGTCGAAAAATAATAGCAATACATACAAAAATTCCACCCGAATCTACCAAAATATGCTTGACCCCACCTAATGTCAACTTTCGTCTTGCTGGTGAATTATTAATGGATATATTTTTGAATGTCGGCGTAAATGATTATTGATTAGTAGAGTACGTCACTCGTAATTGTAAAACAAATATGGTCAACGACGGACGAAGTGAAATGTCAGAGGTTAAAAGAAAAATCTTGAATTCATATAACGATTCTATACTTAATAATATAAAAATGAAGAGGTTTTTCGTCGGTGTGTTAATTTGTTTGAACGCTCTAATCTCAGGAACTACTGGCCGGGATTTTTTTTTTGCGTCGGTTAGTCCATTTATCGAGGAAGGCTATAAGCTACTTATATAATATCACGCTACGATAAATAGGAGTCGAGAAGTAATCAAAAAATGTTGTGAAAACGGGATAATTTATAAAGTTTCACGTGGACGTAGACGCGGACTACGGCTAGTCAAAAACAATATCACCCCACCTCAAAGTCATGATAATTGGAGTCGTGTCGCGTATTAAGATACAATACACAATCATACAATACAGTCGTCCGCCTCGCCCCGACAACCCAACTCCCGGCAGTCCCGCCTGTCGTGCAACAGATTGCGTGACAAATTGGATGTCCATTGAAAGATGCAATAAGAAGATCTATTGAGTGGGCCACCAATGACATTCGCCTTATACAGGTGTTATATCGCTATAAGACATTTGCAGATTCTTAAGTAATGCCAGGATCTTGATATAGAATAAAAGACCTAAAATTAGTGAACAACAAGTTCTACGGAAAAACCATTTTGTAATAAACTGGAGTGAAGGGGAATGTTCAGGCTATGAGGGAGCATTTGTGAGTCAGTGAGACGGTCTACGAACTAAACAATATCAGAGGCACGAGAAATGAGCCCGAGGCGTTACAAACTTTAGATAATTAATTTTTCATTATCACTGCTATAAGCGATTGATCGAAATCAAAATCGTGATGAGTTAATAGTGTTCTCGTGTAGTCACAAGTTTTTTGACTAGTTTTCTGCACGTGCATAGCGCATATCGATTGCAGAAAGCGGAAACTATTTCAAAAATATATAATACATTAATTAATAAAGATAGAAGATCCAATATGAGATAAGTTCAAAATGTTAACTTTCTTTCTTAAATAATTAATTAAGAAAGAAAGTTAACAAGTATATATTATACTCTAATTAGAGTATAATTTTTGGCTCCGGCGTAAAGTAGAACTTTTTGAGATAAGCCACTTCCGATTTCTGCCGTCGACATAACGTGATTGGCGGGCAATACCAGGCCCATATCGTAAGACGCAGGTCGGGACTTCCCCGCACGGTTCGTGACCGACATAGAGAATTAGCCTGAGGAAACGATCTAGCTTGAGGAAAACGGCCGACGCAGCTGGTTTCACTATTGAATATACATACATGAACCATCTAATTCTAGTAGTAGGTCGAGTGCTAGAAAGTGCTAAGAACTCGTTTAGATACTTTAGGGCCTATTTCTGATAAAGTTTCTGTTAGGCTATTCACAACTTTTTTGACAGATTCTCCATACAAAATCTGTCAAATTAGGTTGTATGTATCTTGTCAAATAAATAGACTATATGTAAGCGGTGAATTCGGCCCTTAGTGTAATATATTTTATTGTTACAAGTTTATTAGCATTTTAAAAGCCTCAAGTGATATATAATACGATAATGTAATCGCATTAGACATGTTAACAAACAATAATATGGAGTCAACAATGTAGCTATAATTAGCGTCGCTGCACACACTAGACGTGTAATTAGAGATAACAACCTCACTCATACACTTCATTGCATCTTTTAATGTTAATGTCGCTATTATACTAAATTGGTTTTATACAAGCTGAGATAAAATCGAATTAATTATCTTCAAATTAGTAGTACCTACTCGCTATAGATGTAATTATATCTTAAAGTTCATACAATTAATAACAAGATCTATTGTTATAATTCAAATATTTTTGTAACAAGTGAATATAAACAAGTTTTACTGTAAGCTATTGTAAGTGACCTAAGAATTTAAAAGAATATTTAAATAATGAAGATGGATGTATTGCTACCCTAAAATTTTTGAAAATGATAAATGTGTACAAATGTATTTAAAATTTCTGTAATGTGTTCTTTGTTGTGGTCGTAATGACCAAGATGTTAATGCGACCTTAAATAAATAAATTAAAAAAAAAGTTTTACTCTATTAGCAGACAAGTAAAAATTAAAGATCTACAAAATGAAACATATTTCATTAAGAAATTTACAAAAAGAAACCAGCAAAACGTCGAATCGATTTGTACTATCAGGAATTGTACAACAGTCCTGTTTCAAGTGTGAACAGTAATCTAGAGTAAGTAATATTCACCTTCAGCTGGATTTGATACAGCGTCGTGTACCAGTGACGCCAGACACCCTGATAAACCTGAAACAAACGTGCCACATTAAAGTTATACACCTCATAAAGTTACATTCTACATCGGTCGTTAATATAATTTAACCTCAGACGTCCTTAGCTATTTCAGATTCTGGAATTTACTTCAATTATTTAAATAATATGCTTAGGGACAGATTCTCATACTGTTATACCTCAAATAGTGTCGTAGTAAGTATTCCTTGAATCCTTTTTTGGGACAGAATGATTAATCGGTTAACGTAGAAAAATGCACACGTTTTAGTCAATAATAGCCAGTGTTCAAGGTAAGGATGACGGCGCAAAATTTATCAACACTACCAACCATTTATTGATTAAATTGTTAACTGAAATTCTTTGTTAAAAATCAATATCAATAACAGGAAAATACTTTTCACAGCCTGTGCTTTTAGTTTATAGACTTTCTACTTGTCCGTTTGGATTTTACAAACGATTCATTTCAGGAAAAGCATTTCTAAATAAAAATTGAGAAAAAATACACTTAATTTTTCTAAAAAAATTTGGATATACTTTAAAAAAAAACTAATGAGGTTATTAGATGCTAGCAGATTTTTCATTAACAAGTGCTTATCCAAGAAGAACATTATTTTATCCTATCTACGGCATTCAGTCTGCTAGATGTTCGAGTCTGCCCCTTGCCTTTATTTTTTGGGACTTTCAAAACGTTTAAGAACAACACATAGTACAAACAAAATAATAAAAGTCACATAATAAGAATAAAAGTAATGTACAAATTGAAAAAAGGTTTAGTTTACCGTGTGTGATGTGGTCGTGCCGGTGACGCATGAGCTGCGACAGCGTGTGCTTGCTCTGCTCGTACGTGGCGAAGAAGCACGCGTGCGCCGGACCCGCGCCCAGCACCACTGCCGACATGCCGCGCACCGGCCTGCAACAGGGATCTCAGTAAGGCCTTCGACATGGCAGATGGAGTACCACAAGGCCCGACATACCGCGCACCGGGCTACAACATAAAATCTTAGTAAGGCCTTCGACACGACATGGAGTACCACATGGGTCGATTTTTTTTTCTCTATGGTGTTTCTGTAATCTGTTTCTTTGAACATTCAGCAAAAGTCTAAATATGTATTTAAGACTTGCAGGGTCTACTAGCCCAATGGAGGTCTACTAGCCCTCGTAACTGTTGTTTTTCCAATAAATCTCTAGGGGTTTTCTCTTAAGTCGATTATTTGAAACACAAAATAAACACCAAAGTTATCAATTTCACTATCTATTTGTGATTTATTTACTAAAATTGCATATCGATATCGCATGCACATTATATTATCTTATATCACATCGTGTAGTGTGAACACACCTACGTTTTTCGGGGGGGCTCTTCTATCTAGCATATAATAATAATTAATTAGGTCGATAGCAACATTTAAGCGAAAACACAAGTTGTTTGTGTGATAACTGATAGATGTTCGCACGTGTTATGTGGATATGTGGAACTAGATATACCGAGATGCCGCGCGCCGACCGCAGGAAGCTTGCACTCGAGGTCAATACTCATATTTATACTATTAACGCGCCTGCAACAGAAAATTTCACTGCACGTTTGACAGGGCAACATAAGTTAAATTGTATACAAAAATACTTTCTATATACACAATCCCTATTTAATCACAAATTCAACAAAATACCTAACGGACAAACCTTGAAAATGCGATCGCATTCTCACTACAAAGGCCAGCGACTAGTGCCTCATGTGTCTTAGAAGATGTCAATTGACGACGGTAGTTGCCACCTAATTTTTCCGTTTGATCCCCAATTTTATTTAAAAAAATAACCATTGTATAGTTAGGCTACGATAAAAGTAATTAATAATTAGATAATGCCTAGATTCTAGGCGAAGGAGCTTTCTTCGACAAGCCAACAATTTTATGTTGTATGTGTGTGTCGCGGTGTCTCGGTCAAGGTTGCGCCGCGCTGACCGGCACGCAACGGTGTTGTGACTCGCCGACACCTGCTAGTCGCTACAAGGTTCCAGGGTATTGCAGGATCTCGGGATCACTTATTAGGACGGCTCGTGGTGTTTAGCGGCCAGAAATTAGGTAACTCGTAATATTAAATGTGGAAAACATTAAGCCCGCAACTCCTTTACGCCAAAATTCTGTTATTTGTCTGGTCCTCAGAATTCGTTTACATTTTATTTCACGTTCAAGATCCACCCCAAACTTTAATCTTCGCACGACCTATAACTATCCCAGTTATAGTTGAGTCGCATCGGTCTGAAAGTTTTATAAAACATTGCGCAATCCCATGAACATGTTTTTCAGTAAACAGACGTTTACGACACAATTAAAACTGTCGTGGTATATTTACATCGTGTCACATAATATATTCATATACTTAATACTTATAGAAATAATACAGAACTATGTGAATTAAAATAAAGTTATTTGACATTTTTAAAGCAGGGAATAGCTCTAATGATTATATAATTCGTTACATCCGCTAAATATATTTACGATTTATAAGTAATAGTGTTACATGTGAACAGAAAGGTTATTATACTCGTATCGGAAAGTTACAGAAGGCAGAAACAACCATAATAAAATTGATCAAACAAGAGTGCAGACAATATTGACACAAGTTAGTGCGAATGCTATCACTGCTACAGTAGGCAAATAATTGCATCTCAGTGATGCCGACTCGATTAACGAAGGAAAATTAAGTCGTAGACACCACTGGTACTTGAACATTTTTGCAACGACTGAAATGGTAATAATGTTTGGAAATTGTATTTAAAAACCACTGAGCCTGAGGTCGTTGGATCAATATTAATCAATATAAATGAGTTACGTGGAGCGATGTCGTGACTTGTTAATATTCGAAAACTGAATAAATACGTACAAAAACATTTCCTGTTTCGGTAATAAAGATGATATTAGATACTAAGTACTAACTATGAATACAAATATTAAGTTACTTTTAAATATGCGGGGATTTAAAGTGCATGGGAAAAACCATTTAACATAGGAATATAATTTACTGTGGCATGAAACAGATTACAAAAACTTATCTGCAACTTTTGCATGTATAAAATTATAAAAAATAACCTGTAACTATTTAATGCTGCAACAAGTAACAAGAAAAAACATGATAGAAAATTGTTTCATTTAAAGAAAATTGTTTTGTTTTTAGAACGCATAAATGAAGGCCTTGAAGTAAAAAATAAATATGACGATAAAAAATGAGATGTCACTTGTTACACCTACAATGCAAACACACTATGGTCAGGAAATTTGTGATTACGGAGACGATAATGACGGCGGTGGTTCGCGAATTGTGTAATCTCATTGGTGACCGGAAAACGATCGTTTAAGACCATACAGAACTATATTACTCCCAACAGGACCTTCACAGTGACAATATTACGATAGCTATTGTAGAAACTGATACATAAAGTAATGGTTTATTATACAAAGTTATTTCTCAGATAGGTGATACACAGTTACGCCATAATTCGGTTAACGCGGAGGGAGACGTACACGTTTTTTCGGGATAAAAAGTATTCTGTCCTTCCGGACAAGTATGTCCAACTAAATTTAAGCAAAATCGCTTCAGTGGTTTGGGGCCGTAGGAGTAACATACAGACAGACACACTTTCTCTTTTATAATATTAGTATAGACGTAATGAGTGTGGTTCAAACTAGAACTATTGCAATTGAATTGAAATACTTCGTGTAAAAGATAAATGAAAATAAAAATCAGTAGGTCAAAAACACCGATAATAAAATAATCGATGTGAAACTGTTATCTGACTTAGAAGGTAGATTACATACCACAATGTAAAGTGATAATTTCATAAGTAACCAACAAACAGTAATGCGCATATTTCTGGTGACGACCTGTTGGTATGTTACCTACGGATATAGGAAAATATATGAAATTATCAAATACAAGTTTCTAGAACTTTACTTAGAGTTTAAATATTCATGAATTGATGATAATAAAATGTGAAAACTGTAACCAATAAATATGCAAAATATAAAAAGAGTGAAAATACTACTAATTAACCACAACTACGATATTACCGGAGTGCCTGATAAAAAAACCGCACGTTTATTTTTAACATTCCTGCATACAAGACCGGTTTGATAACTCTTATTGCACTTCTAGAAGGCAAAATAGAAGACGACATTTTAAACCAAGAAGGAGGACAGCAGAAAACTTAGAGCCCGTTTCACCGCTTACTGATAAAGTTTCTGTTGGGCTATCCACAACTTTTTTTACAGATTCTCCATACATCTGTCAATCAAAGTTGTGGATGGACTATCTGTAAGCGGTGAAACAGGTCCCCGCTATCGTACTTAAACAAGAGGATAACTCTATCACAACTAAAGTTTCTCAAGCCAGAAGATCGTCCAAATCAAGATTAGTTCTTATCGAATCAGATATTTCGTCACTAATAGTTTTTTCTGCATCAATAACCTTATCTACGATGATAAGACTACACACGGTCACCACACGACGTAAAGCGTTGAGAGATAACAGAAGGAACAATATATTACCAGTTCGTTGTTTCGGCTTGCATTAAATTCACAATAAATTCGAAGTCGATAGGCCTGACAGCTAATGATATAATAAAAGATTAAGATAAGATGGCGCGCCCAAAGATACGAGTCATGAGGACTGATGTATCACTCACTAACCTAGTAATTACAATGGGACTACTGTCGAAAGGTCGTATCGGCTTTAATAAGCGGTTACATAATATCAAAACATATTATGTGTCCACCTATAGATATTTAATAGGAGATGGAACTTAAAATATAAAATTATTAACTAGATTATTATGGGTCTGTTACACCGCTTGCTGATAGTCTATTTATTTGACAGAAACAACTTTATTTGACAGATTTTGTATGGAGAATCTGTCAAAAAAGTTGTGGATATAAGATAACAGAAACTTTAACAGTAAGCGGTGAAACAGACCCTAATTCACTAGACCTGTTAATACAACTTATTAAAACTAGCAATGTCAAAAAAGTTTACAACTTAAAGGCCCATAATTATAGTCAGCGCTCAATACCAAGAACACAATCAAAAATTTTTGCTGTTTATTCATAAAGGTCTCATTATGAATGAACAGCATCTCAAAATTTCTGATCACGCTGAGTACCTACTAAGCGCTGACTATAATTACGGGCCTAAATCTTCACCAAAGACTAGGCCCTTCTAGCAAACAAAACTCAAAACATTTATTACATTTTAACCGACTTCCAAAAAAGGGGTTTTTTATTCATATAAGATAAGGTCATAACTCAGCCAAAACGCCATAAGATATTAATTGAGGTTATAGCTCAGCTGTAGTATTTATGTAACAAATAATTGGTAAAAACACTTGATCATACATTTGATCTCACAATTAACCTTTCCGTTTTCCTCGAGTCGCTGCATTTCCATATTATTTAATGTTATTATTACATTGTATATATTTACGTAACATTATCTGCACATACAAAATTATAGCCGGTTAGGTACGACCACAACAACACATTAACATGGGGAATTTTGATATAAGGATGTATCTATATTTTATATATATACTAATATTTAGTAATATAATATAATATTATAATATAAATTATAAGCTACAGCTAGCCAAGAGTTTGTTGAACGTACTAATCCCAGGAACTACTGGCCAGAATTGAAAATTTCTTTTTGTGTTGGTTAGTCTATATATCGAGGCTATAGGTTATATAACATCACGCTACGACCAATAGCAACCGAAACACGAAACAATGCATCGAAATTCTATTCTTATATTTAGTTATTATAAATTTCTAGTCTGTCCGAACCCGTATACTCGTAATTGATGTTGTTAAGGTGAGCGCCCGCTTTGATGCGCAGCATACCTTTTTTTTTTGATGCGCAGGGGAAACCCATCATGGGTCTCCCGGGTTGGGTGTGCGCCTCGGAAGGCCGAGACGCCCCGGGGGTATGTGAGACTCCTACTCACTAAAACCACCTGCGGCTCGCCTTCAGCCGTTATAGAGGGTGTCCTGGATCTGTCAAGCACAGGACCAAGCGCCCACTTTGACCTAACCTAACCTAGGTTAGGGCGCCGAAGCCCGGCACACTCCGTCAAGGTGTGCGATACGCGCATCCGTCTCCATACAATTTATATGGAAGCGGATTTACCGCTGAGACACGTCTCACCCGGCACGCTGCGGCCCGGCCAGGGGTGGTGCAACTTCCGTACTTGCGTCTATTCTCAGTGGGGGTCGACCTGGGCTACCAAGATACAAATATTTAAATATTTTTTTTATTACCGGGCACCCCATTCTGATCTAATCTGGACTTGCAAAAGTTATATTCTCTTTGGCAAAAATTTTCATCATAAGAAAAGTGTCTGCCGTTGCTATCTTTTGGGTGTACGAGTTTATTCTTGTAATTCTTTCTTTTTTAAATTTTCACTAAAACTAAACTGCGTCCGACAAGTAACGTTGAGTCGAGTTTCAGTTTCCCCGTTCCTTGCGTCTTTCTCCGTACTTTAGTGCTGTAAAAACTATGAGATAGTGACTCTTTAATACTAAAATATTGACTACTCTTTAAATTGAAAATGTGTAAAATGTGGTTTTCCGTTAAAAAATAGTATTACTGAATATAATATGAATTAGCTAAACACCTTATGTCTGTTTTAACGCTTAACACGACTATATAACTAATAACCCTATTAACGTAAACGCAACCAGACCTAGTCTTAATTTTTTTGTTTAACCACAGGTATGGGATACTTTACATTGCATTGGCAAAATAGGTTATGATTTAGAATCATGTATTTTTTGTATGTTTGGCTTTATATATGGGTAGTTCTCTCGAAATTCCGAAATGTGCTTATCCTTAAATGATAAATAATGTTGAAATTGTTTGATCATTATTATATATGATTTTTATTATATTAATATTCCTTGAATTTAATTATGTGGTGGTCTCCCATTATTGT
>JAOTAV010077603.1:0-12798 GCA_026546445.1 Cyclargus thomasi | reverse complement strand
TATTATGTACTTGAGATCGGAAAATGTCTCATTGGTACATGCCTCCACCGGGGTTCGAACCTGCACCCTCTCGAATGCGAACCAAAGGTCTTACCCATTAGGCCACGGACGCTCTAAAACTGCTCTAAAATGTTAAAATTGTTTTTTGAATAACCTTTAATTTTCATGCTGCCATAGTTTGCGGAATCCAGAATAGTACCAAACAGAAAAACATACAGCAAACGTGGACCGTCTTTTGCCTTCTTGGCACGATACTTTATAAATCTAAAATGATTACCTAAATTGTGAACCACTAAACCACAATCGGCCGCCATGCCACTCTAGATTGTAGAGAATGTAGACATCCGGTATCTATTATCTAAATTTGGCTCGATAGTTCCGGCTGTATGAATTACCTATTTGCGGTGAGCCACTGTTACGTAGGATATAGTCACTGAGTTAACTACCACTAAAAATTTATTGCGAATATTGTTAACTTATGGTAAAATTGGGACTGGCTCGAAGGCACCAAACAAGGTCGTTGCATCTTCTTTTTAAAAAAATAGTTATGAACACCGCCAATGATCCGGATTAGGCAGAGAATCGCTAGATTTTCTGTTTGGAACAATATCTTAATAATAATATTATAAAATATTGATAAATAATATTTGAAAGTATTTTTAATTAGATTTGAAATACATAATACGTAGATATATAACGGGTTTCACCATGGTAATGGACTTCCTCAGGGATACAATAAACTTTCAGCAGATTTTACATTTAAACAATTACCTTGTTTAGTTTTCAATTTTGAAAAAAAAGCCAAAATAACGTTTAACGTATAATTTTTAACGTCTTAGGCATACTTCCAATTTGAAATGCGAAATAAAATATGAGTGAAAACATGTTATTTGGCTGAGTGAGCTTAAAAATTATGAATGATTTCATGAATAAGGGTTTCATAAAGGTCCAATGTAATCTTCATTGTGGGCCAGGATAATTGCTGGCGCAGAATTTTGATGATTTGGCCCCGAATGTCAGTATCCCAGCACCGCGGCGACATAAAAAGATTAACGCTTCAGTAGAAATGGGACCGGACAGCAATTCGCTTTTTACGCCACACTTTCATCTAGAGCGCGATTTTATTTTAAGGATGCATTAAAATAGTTGTCAAAGTTAAACGTCGCCAAACTTGCTAACTGCACATAAATTCTTCACCTCCAAAACTTCACAAGTTTTCGTTTACGATTACATAAAGTGCTCTAACTGATAGTCGATGGGTCCGGTGTTTAAGTTTCGCAGGTTTTAATTTTTTAAATACTGCACTTTACTATTATATAACGAGGGTAATGTGTATTTTGTAAACTGATTTCGGGAATCGATTTGTTAAACGAATAAGTATTATTTTTTAAATGCGATGTATATAATATGTAAAGTATTCTTTCGCAGTAAATTGTGTCCTAAACCAAATAAATTGATATAAGATTGATAAGTTTTATTCATTAAATTGATACCCGCAATTTCGTTGCGTAAAAAATTTGTATATCACGGGGCCATACATTTTCGCGATATAAAAAGTATACCTTATAGCTATTAAATAAAAAAAGATTTAATCGAATCCGTTTAGTAGTTCCGGAGATTAGCGCGTACAAACAGACAATCAGAATAACAGAAAAACAGACAACTTTTTTGTCTATTAATGTTCCTAAGCAAGTCCCTCCACATTGATTAGTTTGTAAAAATATTAATTACAGACACGCTAATTTACTGCTTTATGATATGTACAGATTTATGTATATATTCATAAATTCGTATACCGCGGTTATAAACAGCGTTTTTACTTCATTATCAAACTCCATCCAGAAATTTTACGACTACACGACATTAAACATTTTATTGTATTTACGGTTCGGTCGTAAAACGTATAAAACATTACGCAGTTCGAAAACAATGTCTTTATGGTGCCCCAAATGTACACCGTCCATTGTAGACTCCACATCACAAGTAGGGCACGGACTCCTTCCAGAATAACCGAGGCAGAGTAAACGAACGGAACAAAAGGCACCTCGAAAAGATCTGCAACTAATTGCCGAGGGAACCAGAAACGCTTCCGCTTAGTTTTAATTAAGAAGTTTTACAATCTATTGAAATTTTAGGCGACTCGTGATCGGTAATGGGAGTTGTAACGTCGCGCGCCGCGGCGGTGAGAGCGTGCCGTACGTTTCGACTGTGTGTGGTATATTTAATTAATTTTACTCCGAGAGTTTTGCTCGGTTTCCGAATTCATATTTCGACTTAATTGCTATTAATTAAAATTTTGTTTATATTGTAACGGATTTAGTTTTGTAAGAGAGTAAGTATCAGATTTCAAGTTGCTAGAATTACATGACAAAATTTATCGTCAATGTACTAAGAAATTGATATTTAATAGAATCATGCCTTACTTTGCGAAAATCCATAGCTTTCAGTTTAACAAATTTTTAGCAATTTTCCGCGAAATTAACCTCAACCTGTAAGTTAAAAATTCGGGTTGAGAACCTCAGATAAGAATATACTAAGTTGTTTTGGTAAATCCAAATAGAATTATTTTCATAGCTTTGGTAAATGACATTTATCTAGGTGAGAAATTTTAATTTAGGGATATAGAAACCATTAGGCAAAAACCTACAGAAATCTTTTATGTATTTGCTTCAAAGAAATACAACCGTAATATTATTTAAAAGATTGACGTTTAAGACAATGATTATTTGAAACAAAAAATATTATTATTTAGAGCAAAATACAATCTGATACAATTCTTGCTGTTACTGAATCAACATATATATACTTCCAGTTGAAGTTACATAATTGTAACTACTAAGAATTAAATATGAACAAAAGACCTTATTAAGTTTATTTATTGATTTAAAAAATATAATAATCATCATATATTTTTTATAATAGATGGCTGGAAGGCTGCCATGTCATGCTTCGACACGAATGGGCTGGCTCGACCGGAGAGTTACCACGGCCTCACAGAGAACTGACGTAAAACGTTCCTAATTCCTAATCCCTACTCCCGTTTCATATACCCTTAACCTATTCCTTCATCGCAAAGGCCGGCAACGCTCTTGCAACGTGTAAAAACAAATGAAGTGTCGCGAATGTTAAATATTTCACAATTTGCACTCAAATTCTACATGAGACTAACTAACAATAGAAATTTCGGTCGGTTTTGTTAACAAGGCGAATGTTTGCCAACTAAATGTAACTGCATTTTCACAAGGATGACTGTGACAACTATTGAAATAATGGTTTAGTTTCAAACAATTTGAATTCTCCGTACGCTTATCTACAGCACGGTCATAACTTACCAACTTGGAGTAGGGATTTACCGTGTACTAGGGACTAACTCCCTAGTACCCCGAGCGGTCTACTTCTAGTCATTTCGCTATCTCCGCGAGTCCTACTGTCCAGCGGGGCCATACTAGCTTGCTAGTCTAATGTACCTCACATATTTGCTAACCGTTTTCGATGTACCTCAACAGTTTGGAGACAAATTTCAAAAAATCGTCTCATCTATCCCGCGGGACCTAGCTGGATAGACTAGTTTATAGCTTTGGCTAGTATGGCCCCGCTGGACAGTAGGACACTGTCTCCGCAGCTCCGCAAATGTTGCTACTTATTACGAAATACATTTCGCATTCATGTCTCCCTAAGGGTATATAATTTTACCGTATTAATTCGTATCGTATGTTAAAGTTAAATGGATATGATATTTATTTTGCATATATGATTATTATGTATAGAATAAACAACCCATTATCTAATTGTTCCCCAGTCGCTCGAGTCAATACACAAACTTAATTCGTAAACAGCTGGAACTAAACATTAATTCTAACAATTTAATCACATCGGAACGCCATCATTTGTTGCCGCAGCTCACTTAGCCCGAGGCTACTCATGATATTTATGATGTATTAAAATTACGTAGCCCCAAAAATTCATTAAAAAGGTTTCCGCGAGCTTTTCCCGCGAAAACCTCACATTGTGTTAAAGTTGCCTTTGACATGCGTAAGACTAGAATTTTCTAAATCCCTTCCAACATTAATTGTCAACAAGTGAAATATTATTAAGCTAGTGGTTTATGTTCACAATATAATACTTGAGGGTATTTATCCTAAGATATGACGTGTATATGTTATTTATGTGAAACGTATGAAAATCTTTTTGCTTGTCGAAATCCTGGTTCAGTCATCGAACAATCGATGCTGGAATATTCTTTTCTATTGCGAGCTGTGCTCATTGGCGCCGGCTTATTGCCGGTCGAGTGCGGACTAAAAGCCTGTACGTTCTGCTGTGACAGTCACGTAATGACCGATTGAGGTTGGCCGGGGCTAGGAGGGGGTGGACGGGAATTAATTCCAAGTTCACCGGGAGATCTCTATGTCTATGATTTGCTCGTACGACCGCTTGATTAACACAGCTTAATTACTCTACGTATATTTACTGTATGGTTTGGTATTTAATATTACAAAGCTATCTATTAATTGTTTGTATATAATATTATGGAGCATTTAAGGTATATGTACCTACAAGTAATTTGGTCGTGTAAAATATTATAAATTTAATTTAGTCAGTCGCGATCTGTTAGTTGACAAAACGCAACTATATTACTGATGATAACGTAAAACCGGTTTTTTTCTAGAGTTCCGTATCTAAAGGGTAAAACGTTCTTATTACTAAGACTACGATGTCTGTCCGTGTGTCCATCTCAAGGTTTTATCTCAAGAACGGAAATAACTAAATGAAATTTTCACTGTTTATGTATTTCTGTTGCCATTAAAATAACAAATACTAAAAACAAAATTAATTGAATATTTAAGGGAGACTCTCTTACAATAAACGTATTTTTGGTCATTTTCTTTATTTTGAAAATAAATGTCGCTGCTGGATATCTACATCACACTATGCTTACACGAAGTGGTCTGTTACACGAAGTGGTCTGTTACACGAAGTAGTCTGTTATAGCTGTTGAACTTCCAGAAATCCTTTTTTACAATTTTTTCCGTCTCCTGGTATAGAAACCTTTGTGCGCGAGTCCAACTCAGTGATTTTGCGATTTGTTCATAAACCACTGCCAAACAGGAAATTTACGAAGGATGTTTTGAGATAAAACAATAATTTAATTATACAACGATTAACTTTATGGCATAAAAAGTTATCACGACTCGAATAACAATTAGCGATTCACGAAGTTTTTTGGGAGGATACCCTTTATAAATGAATCTAAAACAGTTTTGTATATAAATGAGAAACGTTTTTCATTGCCACTCCAAATTTAAAGCGACACAAAAACGCCTATTTCGGCGCACGTTTTACTAGCTTCTTTAAGGGATATTTCCCTTTCTTGCGTAGGAATGAGATTTATTTTTGTTAATGAAATGGAAAATAAATATTGCATCGTCCAAAAAGTCCATTCGATATTTATTCAACAAAACGTATCTTTTAAAAGGATGCTTTTATAGTTATATTATAGTAACAGAATAATATTTTCAAATTTAAGCCTAACACCGTGCTCTCGTGCGACCTCAGACAAACTCATCGCAAGTAATTTGAAAGTTCACATATTGTGTAAACACATTACCTTTGACTTATATTGGGGACGCTCGGTCCTTAAACTTCTAACTCGAACAAAACTTTCAACAATCTTCTATAATGATATTTTTAAGACTTTGGCCTTTTATACGTGAACTTGCGTAGTTTTTTCCTCTCACCGATATTTTATGCATAAACTCTTTGTCCAACAATATTTTTATATCAGTTTAGATAATGATAGAACACAATTCGAATAGAGTTTGCTTTACTAAATCAATATATAGTAACTTACGTGTGCTAGGTACTAAGACAAAGTGAATGGAAGTGAATTGAAGTTATTTTGCATAATGCGCACATTTGAATGTGTGAATAATACAGTATTCAGCAAGTACTATTTCTGAGTACCTTCCCCTCCCTATTGTGACGTCACAAATTTGCAATTTCAAACCTAAAAATTAAAACCACATCAATATTTAAAAAAAAAGGACTCCACCCAACCCTATGTCACACCATGTCACACTTCGACGACCTCCCCACCCATCCGTACATAATGGATAGTCCCTAGTCCAAATTTTAATAAGAAATCTCTTTCAGAAGCGGATTTATATCAATGCGCATTTTTTATTTTATTCATCAAGACATATTTTATTGCTTCTTTTTTGTCAAAGTAGGGAACAAAAGAGCAGATGCATTACGTAATAGAAAGCAATTGTCGTCGCTCATGGACACTTATAACATCAGAATGATTTCAAGTGCGTTGCTGGCCTTTTTATGGAAGAATAGGGAAAGGGATAGGTGTACGACGTTGATTATTATTAAATTTATTAAATATTTTTTTATAATCGAATGATAAATTTGATATCACCAAAATAAATTAACTGAAATTACAAGATTGACCCGATGGTCAAGAGCCACAGATTACATAGCAAACGTTTGAAACTTTTATATTAAGTAAATATCTCGAAAATTAAGAAGCTTATGAAATCTTTTTACTAATTCTTCTAAATTTATTTCATTACTTCTTTGGAGAATTCTGTTCTTATATTTTATTTACTTTAATAACGTCTCCGCTGCGAGTCGTAGATATTAAGTGGACTTGTAAGAATTTACAACGTCTAAGAAAATTAAAATTTATCTCCAGTCCTCTGTTATCTTTTCGACTTATTAAAATGGAAACATCTTTAAATAGTCTTATTGGTGTAGTTTATTAGGCCTACTCAAGTTTGATTTAACTTGAGGTAGATAAGTCCCTATAACTTGACATGAGTTAATTTAAATACGTACGTACATATAAAATTTGCACGTGATTATTTTTATGATTTTACCGAATGTTTGTATTGTATGTATCATTAAAGAAATTGATTTTTTGGCAGACTGACGGACCTACGTCATTTGGCAAAGGCAAAGGCAAGCACACTAGGGCCGAAGGTACGCGGCTAAAGTTGCGTATAATGTGTTTCACACCATGTTGAAATTACGTCGCGTAATAAGCGTACAGCGGATCTTCCGTCGTGCGTAAGTTCGGCAACGTTTTGGCGGCCATGTTGTATAGCAAAATAATATTTTGTAGTTTGTCCGCCTTATTTCGACCTCGTTATTGTTCTATACCCGCCGATTGAGTCGGAACTCGGAACATAAGTTTGGCGGCGTAACTTCGGACTAGTGTGCTTAGACACTTACTCCTATTGAACAGCTAATCAGAACATATCTAAGAATATGATTTTTATACAGCAGTTTTTTGCCAGGCGTTTAAATATTTTGTGGTAAGATCGGATGTAAATTGTACAAGATACAACCAGTTTTTGACATAAAGTGACCAAATTATGTAGGTTCGCCATCGGGCTATGAATAAATTTTTCTGATACTAAAAATTTGTACAATATTTTAGGTAAATGTAACGCATTAATTAAGATAGATATTAAGTTCGTGAAAAATTTCTTGCAACATTGTCGCTATTTATGACCTTTCGAATAGTCGCAATAGCGTATAAAAATAAAATAGTACTTAACAGTTTTACTATATTTCAAATTGCATTTTTACGTAACTTTTGCAGCAGGCAATTAATTGTGAAGAGTGAAGTTCGTTAATATTGCAGTCCCGAGTGTTGTTCAGGGTGCTACACAGCTACACGTACGTCGTACGGTATTAACTTTTATTTTAACTCTAATAGACGAGACGTTATGAAAAAAAAATCATCATTAATTTGCTTTTACTAGTAAAAAGCTCATTAAAATTATTAATTTACAACTATGCGCTGTCTACATGTATGCTCTAGTTTTAACAACGACTCTCTTTATGCATTATTGCGGAGACTTATTTTGATTTTGTATTTTTAATAGTTTTGCGGACATAAAAACACAATTAAACTGTATTTACCCAAAATTTATCATTATAAAAATTTTAAATTGTAAGTTTATATTTAGCAAAAATATACGTCCCTCACGGAAGGTGGGATTATTGACCTATTATTCAACGAAAACGTGTTTTCGAGGACATCATTTTCACGAGTTACGACTTACGACTCACATTTATCACGCTCCTTTAAAAATAGTCGGCGGTTGTATTTTTTCACTCGCTTTGCTGTAGTAGAATGATTTTACTGCCTACAAACCGTCCGTGAGTAGCCACAATATGTATAAAGCTTTAGCGTGAAGTTATTATGTAGGTTCACATTACATTTATAACCCCGTGAGCGAGATTAGACTTATATTTATGTGTAGGCACGATGTACTTAAAGTACTTAGTTCTTTCTAACATTTTAACATACAAATTTCTCAGTGGAAGTTTTTCTTTAATAGTTTGAGTAGAGAAAAATTTCTATTTTTTATTTAAAATTTTCACTTTACACCACGCTACTGCGTGTTTCTGAAGGTAAAAGGAATGTTAATTTGACACAGTGAAATTTTATTTAACGACAGGACAAACATAAATTGGCATACATACAACTAATTTCGTTGGAAAGCGAAATAGTTGTTTTTATCATATTTCTAGCATTTTTTAAAATTAAATTGTTAACTGGACTTCCACAATTCAAAAACAAATTTAGGTTATCGGTTCAGCTGTTTTTGATAAATCAAGACCTCAGACCTACTATAAATAGTAGGACTGAGGATAGCGAGCCGGGGACAGCTAGTTCCTTCTATACAATTAATCGTTAGATGACATAATTTACTTTCATAATATTTTATCACAACAATTTTGTTCTGTAGCATGTACAATGGCACTAGTCAAGAAGATGAACTTAGTTATCTTGTTTTGTTACTAAAAAAACAGAACAACATTAATTATCGGGTATTACTCTTATAATATAACGTAACCAGCTAGTAAATAATTTACCCCAAGAGCAAATTGAATTCGGAAAATGTTGTCCCGTATTTTATTGGGACAAATTTACAAAACTCAATCCTTAAAAGTGGAAAGAGTTCAGTGTGCCGTATTAATAATACAGTACAAATTATATATAGTAAGCCATCTTCTACCAGGATGTACTTATGTAGAAAAGTTGCGTGGTTAAATAAAAAAATACACGCAACGGTTTTAGTGGCGGTGGCCGGTTTCATTAAAACTAGGCCAATAATTTTATAGTGTCCTAGTGTGTAGCCCAGTATCACTATAATCTTTGCTTGGTTAACCTAGTGTAACGAACGACCAACGTGACAAGTGAGAGATCAGGCGCAGGATTGACACTCGACACATGGATTCTACACACGGATTTTACTTGTCTGACAGTCAAGTTATAAGCATGAATTGTCCTAACGAAAGTATGTAGCTAATAATATATTTCCAACATGGGAATCGGACTCACAATTCTGGGTCAAGAACCACGCTATATACCACGAGACCACAGAGCCGTGATATCATATAGGTGTAGGATTTTAAATTAAATTTTTTAAGTTAAACGGTACCGCATGGCTATTTTGTTAGGACATAATAATAAAGTAAACTCACATCTCATGGGCAGCTAGTTGTCGCCTAGTTTTCAAATAATTCTTCGCAAACAAATTAATTAACTTCCAGTTAAACCTATTAGTTTCACGAAATTTATTCAAAGACTACGGTTGAGTTACTGTATGTATTTGTGTTGCGTTAGTAGTATTAGCTTGCTGCTGCACATTTCGCGCACTAAAACGAATCGCGGATAACAAGTTCCAATGAAAACAACGAACAATTCAATTTGCGCTTTGTTTTGTTTATTTACAACTTGAGGTTTAAAGGAAATTCACGAACAAAACTTCTATAAGTAGCAGTAGTATACTACGTATAGTATGTACAAAGAATAGGAATTACAATTCAGAATGTGCACTCCATATTAAAGGTCGGAAAGCCGTCAAATCTACGCGCCTCGTTTTCGGTCGAATCTCGTTAGCGCTACAGCCGCGAGTGATTCATATATTGGTCGATATATTACTATTCGTTTTTGATATGTCAGAAAACTGCTATTATTGTATGGTCTTCAATGCTGTTATTGTTTTTTTTCTTGTCTTGGTAATAAAAACTATAGGTATCCACTTTTGGTCAGGTAATAAAAATACCAAGAGGCAGCCCTAGCACATATTACAAGCCGCGCGACTGTTAGTATCTATTTCAACTATAGGGCGGGAGTGCACATACTGTATCACCTTTACTGTTACCTATATTTGGAATGAAACAATGTATATCAAGTAGGTTTAATATGATTCTTTTTTTATATGCTTTTCTTTCTACTTTCTAATTATGAAACTGCTTTATGCTGGGCACAATTTTGACCTCTGATATGAAAAACAAAATATGGCGTAATAAAAGCATTAGGTATAATTATGACTCTCTTTGTCCAAACTTTCATCCATAAGATTATTTACTACTTGACTTAACTACTATACTACTAATTTAGTCACTTCATACAACTCATATTGAATAGCTACGCTGTCCGATAATAGTAAACTTTTATGTACTTCACGCATTCTATCAAAAGTATGCTTTTGCACTTTTCGGATGAAGCTCTTATAAATATTCATCTAGCCATTCATACGTTGCATGAAATTTTAGCACAGTTTCCACTCTCTAGTTTTAAACAAAACGCATAGATTTAAAGTGTAAAAGTGAATGCTTATTACAAAAAAAGGAAGTAAACAATTTGAGCAAAGTACTCAGAGGTTAAGCGCTCAATATGAACCCAACTAAAGGCTATTTCGCAGCTTTCGCTTGGTGTAACTCTGCAATGTTTGTTTCTAGAAACAAAAACTGAGTAATAATTATGTTGAGTTTTTCCTATATTTTCTTTTGTTTATACACAAACTTACACGTAAATAAATCTCAATTTTTGCGAATCATAAAAAATGGTATTTAACGTTTCTACCAATTTTCAGCTGTATGTGAATTGGGCAAATATTCTTTTTCCTGAAATATTTATTAAGATTTGATAATAGAAAATAAAGTGTAAAAGAGATAAAAAAAACTGGTTAATTTAAATATCGTCGACATCCTAAATACAAATCAAAATCAGTTTCTCTAACAGCCACGTCCGAACTTTATAAGCGGGCCGTCAGTATAAAAATACTAATGCCGACAGCATTATTTTATAATAAGCCTTACCGCTAACCTTAAACAAATACACATGATCAAATATGGGTTCTCTGGAATTGTCTTGCCAAGAATTCTTCAAATATATGGTAGCCAGGTTCTTATGATGGAATCGGAAGTTTGCCATCGTATCTTAGAGTTGAAACATCGTATCCCTATCGAGTTTAGACAAAGTAAAATTATTTTTTAAATGAAGCTTAAAAATTTAATAAAAAATTTCGTTCTATTGATTTTTTGTTCACTTAGCGCATTCGTACAATATCATGATAATCATTAATAATGTGAAGAATATTATTTGGATTTAAAGTAATTTGTTTTTCTTTATTGAAATCCGCTGATAAAATGGAAGGCAGTATAATTAAAAATATCCATTGAAGTATGAAAGCGTATAAATCAGTTTAAAATCCGACGAATACACCGCTACTATTATGAAATTTAACAATGGGTCTATTGTTAGAATGTCTGTGTGTTTAATGTTTATACGAGTATTTTGGCTGAAAGTGGTTTTTATATTTAATATAATTATGTTTTAGAAAAAATCAAGCGTACCTTAATTTATCTTAAGGTTGACTTAATAACATCAGCAAATCCTGCCGTACCATATTTACAGGAACCGTTTAGCCGGATTTTCAGGTCCCCATTTGAGAGCCACTGGATATTATCAGAAAGCTAAAATTTTCACCGTCTAGTTAGCTCACCACACATACTCACTCATTAATAATCACCAAAATAGAACTACTAGTTCCCATAAACTCAGAGAGCTGAAATTCGGTACAGGGCTAAGGTTTAAGGGTCAAATACATCGTATAGGGAAAACTATAAAAACTAGGATAATCGTTTTTTTTCTTTCAAATAAAAATTTGGCGAAAACCATGACTATTTTGATGAATGTTGTATCTTTTAGTTTTGTGCTTCATGAGATGGGAAGTAGCTGGAGGAAGCGGATCCGATTTAAAAATCTGCTCCATATTATTGAAAAAAAAAAAAAGAATATAAAGATGTGTATTAAAAAAAACTATGCCACAAATAACATTTCTACAAAAAGAAATGAAATCCTATCAAAAACAGTCTGTAAATTGTTCTTGTTTTTAACAACAAATTTAAACCGACTTCCAAAGGAAAAAACAAAAATTATAAAAAAGAAATTAAAAAGTATTAAATAAAATTTATTCTTTAATAGTGCATGTTTCAGAATTCGGTGAGGCATCAGCCTATTTCCGTACACAATCTTCATTATTTAAAGTCGGTACCAGCTAACATGTCATGATTTGTCTAGATTTAAATTTTTGATTGGTACCAACTTCAAAATTTTGAAGATTGTGTACGGAAATAGGCTAATACCTCAACGAATTCTGAAACAGGCACTATTAAAGAATAAATTTTATTCAATACTTTTTAGTTTCTTTTTTATAATTTCCTTTGGAAATCGGTTTTAATTTTTGTTAAAAATAATAATAATTTCACCCTTTTTAGTTACCCAAAAATTATAATGCCTATACCTACAGAGAACCACTAGGCATGATACATTTTTTTATGTTATTAAAGGGGCAAGGGGGTTGAGGGTTAACCTGATGAAAAGCAACTACCGTCGCCGTAACATCCGAAGAGTAGCATGTGCATTGCCGGTCGGTATTTCAATGAGTGTACAGCGAGGTACTCAGCCACAGTGTAAAAGACCGGCAG